>JAJIBD010006968.1:0-108122 GCA_021461705.1 Cryptotis parvus | reverse complement strand
GCTGCTCCCACGGGTTTTGTGAGTCAGTGGGGGAAATTGCACAGGTATTATTAAGCATGAAGGAAACTCACTGTTCCCTTCCATTCCTTCCCAATAAAACTGGATCCTCACATTTTCTTGGATGGGCAATTATCTTTGTTTCTTAGTATAGGAACCAAATCTGTGAATCATTATGTCTTTTTCCCAAAGACTTCCCCAAATAGCCTATCCTCAATGACAACAACAATGACAACAACAAGCTTTCTTTTCTATTCCTTGGATTTTGTTTCACTAGCCAAAATCTTAAAGAGCTCTGGTGACTGAAAAAGGTAATAATAGTGTGCTGTACATTTGGTAGTGGTGGTAGGAGTCTTCTCAGATAGTGGTGGGGCCTGGAGGCCACTCTTAGTGATTTAAAAAAATTTTTTTTATTATACCACAGTGAGATATACAAAGATGTTTATGTTTGGGTTTCAGTCATACAGTGTTCCAGCACCCATCCCTCCACCAGTGCCCACATCCCACCACTAATGTCCCCTAATTCCCTCCCCCATCACCCAGCCTGCTTACATGGCAGGCACTTTGCCTCCTTTCTCTCTTTTATCTCTCTCTCTTTCTCTCTCAGTCTCTCCTCTCTCCCCTCTCCTTTTCTTATACATTGTGGCTTGCAATACATACATTTAGAGATTATTATGTATATCCCTTTTATCATTGAATTGATAAAAAGTAATGAGTAGGGGCCAGAGCGATAGCACAGTGGGTAGGGCATTTGCCTTGCATGCAGCCAATTCGGTTTCAATCCCCAGCATCCTATATGGTCCCCGAGCACCGCCAGGAATAATTCCTGAGTGAAAAAAACAGGAATAACCCCTCAGCGTTGCCGGGTATGACCCAAGAAGCAAAAAATAAAATAAAATAAAATAAATAAATAAATAAAAAAAAAAGAGTCAAACTGAAAGAAATCAGAGAGGGAAGGTCAGTTAGGATGCTAACAGCTCACTTCTTTTGGGGTAAATGTATTGATGTTATATTTAATTTCATTAAAAATTAAATATGGGGGGCGGGAGCGATGGTCCAGCGGGTGGGGGCATTTGTCTTGCAAGTGGCCAGCCCATGCCAGCCTGAGAATGACATATCCATCCTGTGGAATTTGGTATGTGGGCAGGTGGATGTGGCTATCAAAGAGATCTGAGTAGAAGTCATGGATAATCTTCTCCATTGCCTTTCTGGAAGATGTGATAGATCCATCAGGGCCGGAGGGCAGTCATCTTAGTTTTATGGTTGGCGAAGGACAGGCGGGCGGTGCAAATGCTTTTCCCTGCTTCTGCTGCATCTTCCAGTATTTCTGCTCTTCTGTCTTTGAGGTCTTCTTTTATTGCTTCTCTGTACCATTTAGCAAGCTTGGACATTAGCATTTGGTCTCCTGAGGCTCACGCCTTGCCACGTTGGCGAATGAGCTCAAGAGTTTCGGAAGACAGGCATCCTTTTGTGTCTTTCTCTCTCTCGGCATTCTTCGCACAATCATGGAGGTGCTGAACCAGTCAGTTGTATTCTTCATCGATGTTGTCAATGGTGGTATCTTCCCATGTTGCTGCAATGGTGCCAAAGGGTTCCCAGTTGGTGGTCGTTCTGGGAGTTCTCTTCTTAAACTTTGCAGCCTTTTCTCCCGTTGCGGGAAGTAGAATTTTGCATGAAGGAGACAGTGGTCCAATCCTGTTTGGAATTTGGGGGACGACAGCAACATCGGTCAGACAAAACCATCGATTGAAGATGATGTGGTCAATTTCATTGTGGAATTGTCCACCAGGAGATTCCCATGTCCAAGGTTTTGCTTCAGCCTTCTGGAACTGTGAGTTACCATGAATGGTCTTGGTGGAAATGATGAACTCAGATAGTCTCTCACCCTGTTCGTTCCATTCTAGGCCATGGGTCCCGATGTGGAGTTCTTCAGCCGATCTTCTCCATCCTATCTTGGCATTAAAATCACCAACTATGATCTTGTAGAGGCCCCACCCCAAGAGCCTCATTCACTTCCAGATCTTCCAGAGGCCCTATTCACTCTCAATGGAACAAACATTTCTGAATGCAGCAGTTATGTGTACCTAGGTCGAGAAGTCAACATGATGAATGACCTAAAACCTGAGCTGCGCAGGAGGAAGAGAGAGCGGCATGGAATGCCTTCAAAGGCATCGAAGAAATAGCTAAAAAGGACAAAGAACCTCCGGCTCCGGGCACATCTCTTTGACTCCACCATTCTCCCTGCATTAACATACACTTCAGAGACCTGGGCCCTACGAAAGCAGGATGAGAATGCTATTCAGGTCTCCCAGAGAGGAATCAAAAGAGCTATGCTTGGAATATCATGCCTCACTCAAGTGAGAGAAGGAATTCGGAGTTCTGACCTCCATCGCTATTCCAGAATCAGGGACGCTGTCTCGTTTGCCAAGGCATCGGAAATCAGATGGGCTGGACATGTAATGCGATTTGGAGACAACTGCTGGACTAGAGCCATTACCGACTGGATCCCACGGCATGTCAAAGATCACGTGGCCGCCCACCTACAAGATGGTCTGACTTCCTTGTCAAGACCCTGAAGGAACAGTTTGAGGCTCTTCATATTCCTGAATCAACAAGATGCCATTGGGCTACATTGGCAAGTGATAGGGTCCAATGGAAATGTTACTGGCGCCTGCTTGAGCAAATCGATGAATAACGGGATTCAAGTGATCAAGTGATCAAGTGACCTGTACATCTTAAAACATTAGCTGAATCCTTTCAACTTCACTCAAAATGTAGCAGTATTGTGTTTACCAAAACTCAGTATACCAAGATTTCTACAAAAAAATAGGGAAATATGGCCCAGAGAGATAGTATATAGGCTTTGGATGTTTGGGCTGCATACAGTTCAATAGTCAACACACAAGTTCCCATGAACTTTGCCAGGTGTATCCTGGGATACTTGCTAAGTACTATGTGGCTTTTGTATTAGTTATCTTAAGCTAAGTTACCTGGTAGTAATTACTTTAGAATTTTAGTTGCTTGAAAATATTTAATATTTAGTTGCTTAAAATATTTTAGTTGCTTAAAATATTAAATTTAATAAAATTTAATTTTATACATAAAATATTTTATCCCTTCTTTACTTCATTGTTGTGATGACAGGGAGCGGCTCACTTGGTTGTGGTGCTCATGTATGCTTTTTGGTTGATGTTTTTATGAAGCATTTCACAAGTAGCTGCAGTGCTCTGGACATTGTACACTCTGCTGTGGCACATGGGATCCCAAAGGGCAGGATCAGTGGATCTGACATAATGAGTCAGGTGTGCCGGGGGTTCAATTACTCACCTTAATGGCTACACTGGCTAATAACCAAACTATTCACATACACCATATGTTAAGCAAGCAAGATTTACCATACCTATTGATTGAATTTTATATTACTTTTAGTTTTTGTATATTATAAGTAATTCCTCATTGAATATATTTGTATAAATGCCAGTTGGTTTTTATTCACATGAGCATGCAAATCAGTAGTTACATTCTAGAAAAAAAGTTAGGTCAAAGAATTGTACATTTTAAAATTCAATAGATTTTGTCTACTCACTGAATATGATGCTGCCTGTTTTTATCTACCTACCCCAAAATATTAACCCTTTTGATCTTTAAAAGTCGGAGAGGTGAAAAACAACAGTTGTAAAGCTTTGTTTTGAATTTGTCAATAAAATGAAAAGATATTCCCTTGCTTTATGATTTTTTTAGAACTATTTTTTATCCTTTTATTTATTTCATACCTCTTTGTCCATCTTTCTGAGGCTCTGTTTAAAATGATTAAAGAAGATATTTTATTTAATATACCATGAAGAGAATAACAAGATGGAGAGGAAGACAGAAAGTTTTTATAGGATTTAAAAATACAAGGAAGAGGAAAATAGAAAATATCTGATTGGCTGGGACCACATGTCCACCATTGTTTGGGATAAGAAGGAACAAGGAAACTTGTTGGGCAGAGCTGAGTGAGAGTTGGCTGGACTCTGGGGGCTGGTGGACTGAATAAACTGCTTCCCCCAACAATAGGATTATTCCCAGGGACACAAAAGTGATCTAAGTTCTATCCTGCTGTTGTCGCATCCTGTAAGAGCAGTTACATCTTGGGTCTAGAAAATGATTTTAACAATTGTATCTTTCTCTTATGAAAGTGTAGGAATTAATCACACATTAAAAAATTCATTTACATTAAATAGAGGCAAAAAGATACACATGACAACCCTTTAATGTATGTTCTGTAATCCATAGTCTGGAAGGGAAGGAAAAGAGAAAGAGAGAGAAAGGGAAAGAAATAAAGAGCCTGCCATGGAGGAGGGCTGGGGGAGAGGGGAGGGAACCGGGGACATTGGTGGTGGGAGATGGGCACTGGTGGCGGGATGGGTGCTGGAGCACTGTATGACCAAAACTCAAATATGAACTTTTCAATTCTATATCTTTTTAATTGTAAAAATAAAAAAAGAAAAAAAAAAAAAAAAAAGAAAAAACTCATTTATTTTTCCAGGTAGTTATCTACATTTAGATTTAGTTCATTGAATTTTCAGCTGAGAGGAAACTTTTCCCTCCTTTTCATGTGGTCAAACACATTATTTTTCTTTTGTAATGTCTGGGTTCTTGTTTTACTTTAAAATGACTTTTGTTATTGACACAATATTTAAAGAATGCAATAGGAAAATCTTCTGTGTTTTCTTCTAGTATCTTTGTAGTTTTGTGTTTTGCTTTAAAATGTTTGAGCTAGATCAAATTAATTTTTGTGTATTGTAGGAAGGCAGGATATAGATTTACATAGTATGTTGCTAGAAGTAGTGGGAACCTTTGTACATAAAATTTTGTGAACTATGAAACAATGATAACAAGAAGTAATGACTATTCTTTCTGCAATTCTGAGTTTTGTCCTCTGCTCATGAGGAATGTACAGCCTCCCCTGAGATTCATTATAACTGGCTGCTCTTTGAAAAGTAATGAGAAGACAGGAAGTCCCCCATTCAACTTTAGTTAAACTTCACCCTGCAGGAATATGGAAACAGAATTGTCAAATCTCACCCCCTTTTTGTTCCAAAGACACTGAAATCTGGATTTTCATGTGAAATCCCCGATGTTTAAATGTTAGCAACTAATTAAGAGTCTTAAAAACATTGCAGATGCCAAACAAAACACATCTGCAAGCCAGATGGGGTCCATAGGGTGCCAGGTTGTGACTGGGTTTAGGCAGTTCTTCTCACCCTCCAAGGTTCATAGTCAGTACCTTTGTAAAGGGTTCTAAGTGTCACAGGTGTGCTCAGAACTTACCACAATATATTTTTACTGTTTTTTGGTGTCCATATTTTCCGCTAAGCTTTAAGAAACTACCAGGCAGTCTAAGTGACTGAGCACAATGTGTTGTGCCTAGGAGGTATTTAATATGAATGTCTATTGAGTGAATAAACAAATGAGTGACCTCTGCTGCAAGCTTGATCTTTGCCATTATCAAATTTGCTGGGGGTTGGGAGGGTGGTTCTTAGAGTACCCCCTTTCTTACTCGTCCAAGCCAAGTGACTCGATGTGCCCTCAGGGCCACTCAATGGTAGCGCCCAACAATGATTTTGTCAACTGCAATGACAAAATCGCGACATTGTTCATCTCACCACTAGATGGCTCCCTATGCCTTAAGGACATTTAAAGCCCCCTGGGGTAATGCGGTTTGCTAAAAAGAAACAATACTTAAGTCAAAAAGAATGTCTTAATCCCAGGCCACATCTTCAGATGTTTGTCCTCAGGAGGAAGTTGAGTACAGTCAGTTGTAAAGTCAAAGACAAAGTGCTCTGGGACAGAATCCAGATTTGTTTTGTTTAGAAGGAATCCCCCAGCCAGGTGGGTTTTAGCCACTAATCCAGCACACTCATGGCTCTTCTCAGAAGCCTTGTTTGTTTTACTTTTCTCTACTGGTTTAGGCTGGTGGAGAAACCTATTTACCGTTCAGGGGCTGAGACGCTAGAACCTGCAGCATACAAAGCAGGATTCTGGCAAACTCTGTCAGATTGAACTCGTCCACTGAGGCTGCTGCGATCCTGTGATTTCATGTGAATTTCTGTGCATCATGTGAACACAGGTGATAGATAGGGGCTGGGTGGTGGTGGTGGATTGTGCCTTTTTGTGTGATCCTTGGATGAACACTCAACTTGGAGAGGTGGGATGTTTGGTGCTACTTTTTACTGTAAAGATAAGCAGAATAACCCAGGGGGTGGGTGGGGGGGCACAAACCTTTTTACTTTTAGTCTCTACTTTTCTCTGTGCTATCTTAGACTTTCAAACACTTTATCTTTGAAATGAGTAAAGACAATACAAGCAAAGAAGAAGAGTTTGATCTGGATCTGCCAAATTTACCCAGAGTCTTGAATTTAGTGCCACTTGACACTTGTCAAAAGAAATGGAACTCTAGGTTCCATAGGGCCTCTTCACTTCATTAGGGAAGGTTTGGGTTATGGGAATGCGCTGTCTCATTACTAGCAGACACAGAGCTTTGTGGCTGCCCTTTCTTTGCAAGACTTGTGTACTTCTATTTGTATTTCTCATCGAATTTTTGTCAAGCAGTAGAGCACAGTTTAGAAAACCAACTTGGGGTCCAGGGAGACATCTCCAAAGATTGTGGCACAGATTTTGCAAACAGGTGCTCCTGCTGTCATCCCCTAGCACTAAGTAGATACTATCAGGAGTAGCCCCTGAGCACTGTTGGTGTGCCTCTAACCCAAAAAATCAGAAAGAAGGAAGGAAGGGGAAGGAAGAAAGGAAGGAAAGAAGTAGGGAGGGAAGGAAGGAAAGATAGAAGGAAGGAGGAAAGGAAGGAGGAAAGGAAGGAAGAAAGGAAGGGAAGGAAGGAAGGAAGGAAGGAAGGAAGGAAGGAAGGAAGGAAGGAAGGAAGGAAGGAAGGAAGGAAGGAAGGAAGAAGGAAGGAAGGAAGGAAGGAAGGAAGGAAGGAAGGAAGGAAGGAAGGAAGGAAGGAAGGAAGGAAGGAAGGAAGGAAGGAAGGAAGGAAGGAAGGAAGGAAGGAAAAGGAGAAGACTTGGAAGTCAGGCTTTTCAGTGGTCTGGTGCCTTAGTTTTGTAACTACCTCTGTTTCTTCATTTGTGAAAAGGGGTATGAGTTGGGAGAGTATAACTGCAAACAATAGCTGCTCAGTGCTGTGCTTGGAATGTAAGTGTTCAGCAGAGTGAACTGATACTGAGTGCTTAACAGTTCATCTCGTCATCTAATTAGTAGTCCAGGCCATCTTCCTCTCTTGTTTGCAGACTGTGATACCTTTCTCTGATATGACTGAGAAAAGATTTCCTGCATCTCTTGCAGTTCTATGAACTTCCCTTTGTTTGTTTGAATGTGCTTTTTAAAAAATGCTAAACAGCAATACAATAATTATGAAATACCAACTTCCTAAAACAGTTTCTCATAAGTCACGTTGAACACATTTTGTCCTCAGAGTCCACTAATTTCTGCCTATCTCTCCTTTTAAATACCATTTCAGAGTGCTAAGAGACTAATAGCTTTGACTGCCTTACCATGTTAATTAGGAAATATTTTTATCAAAATTTGCATTTAATACTAATTTTTCTCTTTGCTCCATTTTTGGGTTTAATTAAAAATTATTTCTAAAATATTTTTCTCTTACTTTTGAGGTTTGGGGTTGAATCACATCTGATCGTGCTCAGGAGCTATTCCTAACTCTGCTCAGGAGTGAGCCTGGTGATGTCTGGGATTGGAACCAGGGACAGGGACTACAAGGTAAGCATCATAGCCCCTGTACCATTTCTCCAGCTTAAAAATATTTCTTATTGCATTTTATCATTTCACAGTCATGGAATAAAGGTCCCTGAAACAGATAAGTAAGTACTGGCACACCTAGGACGACACTATATCATTCAAGGTGACAGTCTGGATGAGAGCGCCTCTGAGACCACATTTAAGGCGTGCCCAGCACTTCTGACGGGTGAACACTGATGTTCAGGGTGAACTCTGGCTTCAGCTTGGTGTGAACTCATGATTTTCCCAGGCTCACCTGGTGATTGGTTAATCCAGATATTGCCTCAGTAATAAAGTACTCAGCACTCAATAAGACAGCTTTGACTGTCTTACCATGTTAATTAGGAAAACATTTTTTAATCATAATTTTTGCATTTAATACTAATTCTTCTCTTTGCCCCTTCTTTTTTTAATTTTTTATTATACCACAGTGAAACATACAGTTGCAAAGGTGTTCATAATTGTTTCTTGGTAATACAGTATTCCAGCACCCATCCCTCCACCAGTGCCCCATCACCACCACTAGTATGCCCACACCCCTCCCAGCCCACCCCTAGGCTGCCTCAGTAGCACGGACCCCCTATTCCTCTCCTTCTCTCTCTGTTTTCTCTCTCTGTCTCTGCATCTCTCTCCCCCCTTCTTTTACATATTGCTGCTAGCCCTGCAGAAATTTAGGGTTTATCATGTAAGTCTCTGTGCCCCTTCTTTTGAGTGCAATTTTTAAGACATTATTCCTAAAATCTTTTGCTTTTGATTTTGGAGGTTTGGGGTTGAACCATATCTGATGGTGCTCAAGGACTATTCCTGACTCTGCTCAGGAGTGAGCCCTGATCCAACTGTCACCCAGGGGAGGTTTGTTGACATGGTAGAGTAGAAATAACTATTTCTAATAACACCACTTTATTTTCCATTTATTTCTCAGGTCTCAGATACCACTGCTCTTTAGCTGTGATATCAAGCAAATTGCATATGATATTTATACAAACTAACAAATGATGTTTGAAAGCTCCAAGCTCTTTCTTCACCCCAGTTTTGTTTTCTTGTTCTTTGGTATTGACAGAATTCTGGCTTTGACTTAGCCAAGGAAGTTCTGTGGTCAAGACCAAAGGAGAAAGAAATGCAGTAGACCAGACAGACCAGAACACATTTCTTTTGTTACCCTTGCAGAATCAGGTAAACATTTATTCTTGCTTCAGAGGTAAGTGTTTGATATTTTTTGCAGCAGAAGGAACATTTTAAACATCATTGAGGGACAGTAATTCCATAGCTCTGCCTTTGTAAAACTTAGTTTTTTTTTGGACTAAAGACAATAATATGTCCCAGAACTACCAGAACTCTCAAACCCATGCTGCTTCCTTTTTTTCTATATACCAAGCAGGGATAAGGAAGCCCCATTAACAAACAAGGAAGTAATGAAGAAATTAGTATCCTGTGCATTAAGAGATTATCAGGAGGAAACTATAAGTGACGAGCAAATGATTTTGTGGTGAGTCATTAGTAATTGCAAAACACACCCTAGTTCTAAAGCAGTCTGCATACCAAGCTTACTATGATGTCCTGTTAAAGATGAAATTAACAAATTATTAAGTACATTCATTTATTTGAATTTAGGAATAAATACATTCCTCAACAATGTATTCAGGGAAACTATTGATTCCTGCAGGTAATTTTTTTTCATCTAATAAGGTACTGTTAAGATCTCTTTGGTCCTGGAGATGATACATCAGCCTCTAAGAAGTTACTCCCAAGAACTGGAGGTAATGTTTTTCATTTGACTTTCAGCTCCTTATGGTCTTAAGTAATACCCTGCTCTTTTTCTCTGTCTTCCTTCTTAGTCCTCTTCCTACTCCCATCTAACTTCAGATTTACTCTTCTACCTAAATCATGGGTAGAGAATTATTCTCATTTTAAAAACATATTCCCATTAAAATATCAGAGACACTTGTTTCAACTTGAATTTGCATTTTGTTACCAGTGGTCTGAAAAGTGTAATGTTCACTTGGAAAGATGGCATCTCATTCCAGGACTTTAGATGTTTATTCTAATAAGACAGTGAGAATGTTTATTTGTAGAAGTCTTTGATCCTTTGCATTGAGTCTGTGAATACTAAGGCAGTCCTTTCTATTTGGCCTCCACTTATAGTTGATGAATCCTGGAAACAGGAGTCAATCCTGCCAAAATCTGAAATGGAAATGGAGTTAATCTGACTAAATTTTGAGATCACCTCTGCTTTGCACAGCCTGGTGAAGGCAAAAGAACTCTAGTAGATACTCTTTAGCGACTGAGATATTTTGGAAAAATCTTTCTTCTCTCAGCCATTTTTTCATAGGACCAGACCGAGAACTGAACATGAAGAGTTTGTTATATTTATCCTTAGGCCTGTTTGCCTCTATATTATTCAACATGCAAATAAGAGTTTCCCTCTTATTAGAAATACAGTTTACTCTAAAACAATATTAAAACATAATGCTTCCCAAATAATATTTTAATTTTCATTGGAATTTAGTGCTCTAATAGCTTTTTTTTTTTGCTTATAAGATGAATGCTTCTGTTTTATTCAGATTTTAAAAACAATGTAACTGACAAACTTCTTAGTTGAATGTCAAGAAGGTCTGTCCCTAATGGTAAAGTTTCAAATTCATAAGAAACTTTATTTGTCACTTTTTCCAATTTTATACTTTTACAATGCTCCGTCTTTTAAAAAAAGTCTCATATAGTTTATATAGAACTTTTATGTGTATGTGTGTGTGTGTGTGTGTGTGTGTGTGTGTGTGTGTGTGTGTGTGTGTGTGTGTTTTTGGGTTACAGCAGGAGATGCCCAGACCTTACTCCTGACTCGATGCTCAGGGATCTCTCCTGGCAGGGCTTGGAGAACCATATGGCATATTGGGGATAGAACTCGTGTTGAACATGTGCAAGGCAAGCACCCTATTCACTGGACTATCATTCTGGCCCCAATTTATATAGAACTTTCATAGCTCATGTTTATGTAATGTTCACTTGTATCACTTGTCTTCCCGTTGTTCATCGATTTGCTCAAGCAGACACCAGTAACATCTCCATATGTCCTGTTGTAAGCAAGTGTAGCCCAAGGGCATCTGCTCACCCAGGGACAGGAAGAGCCTCAAACCATTTCTTCAGGTCATGGGAATGGGGTCCATAATTGTTACTGGGTTCTGGCTTATCAAATAAAACACAGTAGCTTGCCAGGGTCTGCCGTATGTAGTGCTAGCCTAATACAATTTCATTTTATGCATTCACATTATCTGTTATCTTAAGCCATTTGGAAATGTGGAGTGTTAACTTTCCAGAGGATGATTTAGAAAAGAAAGAAAAACAATCTCTGTGATTAAAAAAGTTAAACAAGTTCAACTTTTGATTTCTAAAAATGACATACTAGAAAAACCCTTCATGTGTGTAGTGCTGTTCTATTTTGCTGCCTTCCCCTGAACCAAATTCTCCCTTCCCCTGAAGTCAAATTTTACTTTGGAAAAGAAGCAAGTTGATTCTTCAGCCTAGAGTAAAAGAAAGCAAAAATTAATATTTATCGTATTGCTACCCACACCCCACTGACCTGACCCTGCTCCCCTAACTGGAATTATGCAGGAAAATCTGCATTCCTTTCACTTTATGGGCTATGACCTAAGTGCTCAGAGACTGCATAGGAAAACCCAACAGAGTGGCATTGGGGAGCAGAGTGATCTAAACAGATGTGTTCTGCATTCTCTGAGGGCATTTCTCTCCTGTTCTCCTGGGATTTCAGAACTCTGTGGACCAGGACAATCACTGAATCTTAGGTATTATTATTCTTCCCTGGTCCGGTCTTGACTCTAATCAGGTAGGATTGTCACTAGAGAATTTCTCTTTCCCTTCTAGAAAGGGGTGTGTCCTGCAGTTGTCTGCCTGCAAGGGCACCGGTGTGTGTGCCCAGGAGTTGCTGTTGAATCACTGATCGTGTCAGTATGTCAGAAAGTGGCTGTAGTTTAGATATTAATGTTGTTCCCACAGCCTAAAGAGTGACTGGAGCCACAAGTACTGGCTGAAGGGCATCCTTGAGCCATGATATGAAGAGCAGGATCTCCTGGTAAGTTAGAATCTTTGCTTTAATTCCTTAGAACCGGTATTATTATCATCAGTACTGCCTGTTAACTTGAAACTGTTTCTGTCCCTCTCTGTAGAGAAGACTCTGACTTCAGTATCTCACTTCCTGAAGAGGTTTAATAGAGAAACAGAATTTAAAAGGCAGAGAGAAAAATTATCTCACAGATTTTAGCCTTTGTGTAACTAAGAATTAAATGGATAGGCTGAGTCTCAGACTCCAGGTTTGGACTCAAACTATGCCCCTCTATTAGTTAGAACACGGGATCCCTATTCTTTGAGTAGGTTTTTTTTTTTTAAATTGTTGTTGTTAGTGTTTCCTTTGTTATAAAGCATTGAAATAAAGTAAACAGGAGGGAGGCTGGGAACAGTGGAGGTGAATGCAGGGTCTTTTCAAGGAGCTCAGAAGTGCATCAACTGAGGCCAGGCCAACTGCTCCATATGGTCCCCCCACCTGTGGGTTAGGGGCTGATTCATATCGCACCTGGTTTAGTCTGGGTGCAGCCCCTGACCAGCGGAGGAGGAAGAAGGTGGCTTTGGGTTTGTCTGTATAAAACATATAGGGAAGGTCAGGGCTAATCCATGAGCCCAGGGGAGGACCTAGTTCACGGTGAGTCTGTGTGTGGAGTGTTTGACTGCCAGAGCCTAGGACTATGGGGCTGTGTGGTAGGCCAGTGAGAAAGATGGATTGCAATAAAAATGTCTCCACTAAGGATATTTATTCACTCTATCACTGTGTCACTGTCTTCCTGTAGTTTGTCGAATTTGCTCTAGCGGGCACCAGTAACATCTCCATATACCCTGTCACAAGCAAGTGTAGCCCAAGGGCATCTGCTTACTCCAGGGGCAGGAAGAGCCTCAAACCATTCTTCAGGTCATGGAATTGAGGTCCATAATTGTTACTAGTTTTTGGCATAACAAATAAATAAAACACGGGTAGCTTGCCAGGATACTTATTAAAAATTTTATATCTCATGGGTTTCTACTAACCTGTATCTTTATTAAACTAACATCTTAAATAAATAAGCATATGCTTGAAGTAAAAGAGAGAAAGAGTTGAAAGGTTAAGTTTCCTTGCATGCAGTGACCCCAGTTCCATGGGTCCCCCTAAGCAGCACACGGTCCCCTGAGCATAGCCAGATGTGACCCTGTGCTGTGCTTGTGTTTGCAGGCTTATCCTGCTGCAACAGGGCTAGAGAAATATCACAGTTTTGGGACCTCACCAGGCTTGTTGGCCAGAGATTGGTGATGAATGAATGAGTGGGAGCCTTGGACCATCTGAATGACTCTTGAAAGATTCCCTCCAACTGAGAATAAAAGAAAAGATATACTAGACAGGATTAATTTTGTTTCTATTTTTAGGATGAGTTAGCCTTTTCTAACATGTATATACTTGGAAAATATTTCCCAATTTATCTCTCACCCTAGACTCTGGAAAATGCATAAAAAACATAACCATCTCCCCTGCTTCTTTACGCAAATAAATATAAAGTCATTAAAGTATTGTAGTTTTCTGTCTGAAGGACTTGAAAAGGATCCCCGCCCGCTTTTCAATTTTCATGAAAAATAGATTTTTTTTTCCTCTGTAATTCTCCCACGCAAAGACCAATTGGTGAATTTTCAAAGAAGGTATAGAAAGAAGTTAAGGAGTAAGGAGAAATGATGACTTTGATTTTTCCCATGATTATATCTATTAAACTTAACTGGATTAAGGTTATTAACATAACACAGGGTTATTAACATAACACAGTATTATGTTGATATGTTATTAACATAACACAGGCAGTCATAACAAATAGAAGAAAAAAAAGCCCAAATAGATAATAATACATTAAATTATTTTACAGAATACTGGAACAATGATGTGTTTTTCTTATAGTAAACAACCACTGATTATTAACATCAACACAACTATAAAGAGTTCACTAGTGATACCCACGTAATACTTTGTCCAACCACTAGTATGTAGTTCAACTTTGAATAAACAGTTTAGATTTTCTTACTCGTTCTTGATTTAAAGTAGTCACAACATTAACACTTTAAATGGGCATATATGTATGTCTAATCTTAGAAGTTTGCCTGCAAACTCTCATTTGATGCATGTATCACATGTTGATCTGACTTGTTACTAATCTGCATCATAAGTGTGTATGTCTTACTTCCCTAAGAAGAGATCAACTTTACAGAATATTTTTTTTCAAAACAAAGGTTGGATTCCATGAAAGGGTTTATTATCTCCTGATAGGCTGAGGGTAACGAAAATACCACGCCGTTGCATTTGCATGCTGTCTTGGTTTCCCTTCCACAATGAAAGGAATGAAAATTTTCCTCTACAAAAATATAAATGAACCCATTTATTTAAGTGACGGTAATAGAGTGAATGCCAGCACTTTAATTGGCAGAAGCCGGACAGCACCAGGTGTAAGCGAGAATCAGGTGTGGCTGTTTGTGTGTCACAGAGGTGAATGAGCAAAAAGTGGAGGAGTGATATCCCCAAAACAAATGTCACAGGAATTACAGCCTTGTTTTAAGCCATCGCCTTATAAAACCATGTTTTCCTGATCTAAATAGGTATTTGTGAATTTCAGAATAAGAATTGTCATACTCTTTATTTATTTATTTTTTTTTACCAGCCATAGTATAAATGGGGCAGAGCTGCTGCTTGCTCTCCCTGTGCCCAGCCGCTCATGAGGCGCCTGGGAGGCATGGCGGGTTCTAGCCCTGTCCTGCCACCCCAGCAGAGCCTCACAACAACCCCCCCCCCCCGACTCCATGGGGCCTGCCATTATCCACATCCGGACTTTTCTCTCGTCACAACTCCACCCAGCAAACCAGACTATCAAAGCCGGCTCGCGTGGCCGCTTGCCACAGTTCATCAATAAATGCTTTATTTAGAGGTGACTACAACAGTATGCCACCCGCACGACAAGCCTGGCAAGCTGCTCATGTAGTATTTGATATGCCAAATACCAGTTACATTTATATTAGGTCATTCCCATGACCTAATATAATGGTTTGAAGCTCTTTATGTTCCTGGAGCAAGCAGATGCCTTTGGGCTCTACTAGCATGAGACAGGACATATGGAGATATTACTGGTGCCCGCTCTAGCAAATAGATGATTAACGGGAAGATAGAAAGATAGTGATAGTGATAGCATAAATAGGAGAATGCACATAAATATGAGAGGAGAAAAAAAGTTTTCCAAACTCATGCTGCATCTTAGATTCCCTCTTCACAGAGACATGCACTCTGGGTGTCAAGGTCTCCATAGTTCTGGTTGTTAAATGCATTGTTTTAGTAGCAATAAAAATAATTAGGAAACATGGAAGGATGGTACAAATATGTTTGGAACCTCGTGACCTGGAACACGCTTCTTCACATACACAGTTGGCTATATCCCTGCTGCATTCCCCCACTGTGGAGAGGGGATGCTCTCATCACACTCTTCAGCAAAGTTGCAGATACCCTCATAGAAACACCTGCTCTGTGGCACGTGGAAGTCTGAACATCTGTCTATTGAGAATAAATCCTCGAAAAGAATTAGTAAGTGCTAGAGCATTTTATAGTCAATTCCAAGGGGACATTAGAATAGTCAGCCAGTAGAATAAATAAAATTCAAAAAGGTGAACAAGAATAAGGTATGTGGGGCGGAGCGATAGTCCAGGGGGTAGGGCATTTGCCTTGCACGCACCGGCCGGGTTCGATTCCCGGCACCCCATATGGTCCCCCGAGCACCGCCAAGAGTAATTCCTAAGTGCAGGGCTAGGAGAAACCCCTGAGCATTGCCGGGTGTCACCCTCCCAAAATAAAAGAATAAGGTATGTGGTCCTAAAGCTAAGCAAGCTAGAATTAAATCTTAGTTTGCATATAGTATCTGGATTTTCAATACTAATACAAGGATTTTAAATCAATCTTCTAAAGAAATGCTCTCATTTTATTCTATATCCCCTTCCCTTCCCCTCTGTTGTTGTGTTGTTGTGGCTCAGTGGGGGTGTTTGAAAACACTTAGTGTGGTTGGTCAGATCTCACTTTCTGTTGTGACTCCAGGGATCACAAATGACAATGCAAATGGAGTCACACATAGAATATGGCGGTTGCTTGGGATGGAACTTTCAGTCCCTACCACTTGAGACATATCCCTGAGCTCCAATATATAAGTTATTAATTTCCAGGGGCTCACATACCTTGGAAATACTACTCTTTGTTTTAAGAAAAGCCTTTTGGGGGCGGAGCGATAGTCCAGCTGGTAGGGCGTTTGCCTTATACGTGGCTGACCTGGGTTCGATCCCGGCATCTCATATGGTCCCCTGAGCACCGCCAGGAGTAATTCCTGAGTGCAGAGCCAGCAATAACCCCTGAGAATTGCCGGGTATGACTCAAAAAGAAAGAAAAAAAGCCTTTTGGGACTGAGTGATGGAACAGCGGGTAGAGTGTATGCTTTGCACCCCAACGAACAGCAAGAGCCCCAGAGTCCTGCCAGGAGTGATCCTTGAACACAGAGCCTGAAGTATCCTCTGAACATTGCTAGTTGTGGCCCCAAAGGAAAAAAAATTAAAAAAAAAAAACTAAACAAAGTATTTTGAAAAGGAAGACTTTAAAATCATTGATAAAATATCCTTTGCTTCTTTCTCATAAAATAAAAAAAAAATTAAAACCTGATCAAAGAACTCCTTCATTGTTTAGGGATACATAGGAGTTTACTATAAATTTGTGGTGTTAAAACAGCTTGTCATAATGGAACAGATTCACACCTGGCAAATTTTGGCTGAAGACATTTTTGCATTAAGCAGATTAAATTTTCCATGAACACCCTTTCACATGTGTTTATATTTTAACCCTAACCTTGCTTAAAAAGTTCCCTATGCTTAATATCTCAGAGAATAAGTCCAATTACTGCTAACAGGACATCTGATGATGCATTTCCTAGGCTAACACTCTTATGTTGTTTACCAAGATATCAAATATGTAAGAAATTGAAAAAATTGAAATGATGATCAAAATTTTATTATATGACTAAATAGCTTTTAAAATTGAAAGAAACTTAACAAAGTTTTTCTTGGGCTGTCTTTGGTTAAGAATGAATGGTTTGGTCAAGAAACATAGTTGGAATCATTGTCTGGGAGTTCATTTGGGAAGGCAATAAAATTTAATTTTTATTAGAAAAATGAAAATAACTTCAGAACTTAAGATTTAAATGTACTTTATAAACTAAAGAATGTAGAAAGCATGTGAAAATATTTTTACAATCTTTTTTTTCTGCAAAACATATTCTTAGCGTGGCTCAAAGTTTAAAATTTTTCATGATGGAAAAAATGGCTAGATATGATTTCATGAACTTTTAAACTTTTTGTGCAAATAGAAGATATTAAATAAAAAAATCAAAAATAAATTTTGAACAAAAACTTATAATGCAAGACACAAGTCACATGCTATATAAAGAGCTCTTAAGAAGTAGTTAATAAAAAGGATGAATATTTCTAGAGAAAAATAAAACAAAGACCTAGTCAAAACAGGAAAAAAATGCTTTTGTTTAATAAGCAACAAACGTCTTTATTTGGTCAATAAATAACAGCCATTGCAAAAATATTTAATCTTACTCATAATTACATACATAAAACAATTGCACAGAGACTTTTGCCTGTCAGTTTGGCAAACATTAAAAGATGGTGTCACAGAATAGGCTTGTGTCTTACCAGGAAATGAGGAAGAACAATTTAGATGGGCAATTGGACCATACCTGCCAAAACTCAAACTATGTATCTTTTAAAGTAGCATTCCACTTTGATCTAGAAAATTCAGCTTTACTTTGAATTAAGCTGCCTGAAAGGAAGTGTAATAGAAGGAATGTTTGCAGGCAGATTATAAGGTCCAAAAAGAGTTAGATTGTTTTTGAACTCCTATAATCTTATATAAGATGCAAAAAATATCTTTGCTATTCTTCTCTGCTGCACATAGAGTGTAGAATTTGGAAGGTGTGAGGGATCTATTTCCATTTTCATAATTTTTTCATTTAATTCATTTAATTCATATATTAAATGAATAGCCAGATGTCTGGCTTTATTTATAGAATGACCTTGGGGGAAATTGATTTGAAACTTGTTTTTATCCTTCAGGAAATTGTGACTCAAAGTACTGTTGTGATGCTTAAGGAAACAGAGTTCATGGAGATAGGTTTGAAACCATCAACCTTTATCATTATTAGTGCAGTGAGAAGAGTTTATTTATTTAGTTATTTATTTGTGGGGGGGCACTCCTGGCAATGTACAGTGGCTAGTTCATGCTCTGCACTCAGCAATTACTTCTGGCAGTGCTCGGAAATAATTGTTCAAACCCAGGAACCTTTTGGGATGGTGGGGTTGAACCTGGTTCAAAGCAAGCACCCTACCCTCTGTATTATCTCTCCTGCTCAATTAGTGAGAAGTTAGATATATCTTTTACTCTTTACTTAAAAATAGAACACTTAAGGAAGTGTTTGCCAAAAGATTAGCCAAGAAGTCTCTTTCATGTCTTTCTTTTGTGCTCATGGATTTCACCCTATTTCTGTGCTCAAGGATCACTTTTGGCACTATTTAGGAACTCAGATGCAATGTGGATCTGAGTGTAACCATTGTCCACAGTGTCAAAGCAAGTGCCTTCACTTCTGTACTGCCTCTTCAGACTAACCATTCATATATGAACACCTCACAAGATCTGCTCTGCAGGTTCTCGTCAGTAGACCTGGTGAATTTTATCTTTAACCTAAGACATGTTGACACTCATGCTTGTTGGAAGATACTTTTGAAATACATAGTCTTTTTTTTCCTGAACAAACAGAACTCAAATGGAAAGCAAATGAACCATTATGCCTTTTAAAGTCTTGTCTCAATCCATAAAACCAACTGACCCATCACTTGATCACTTGATCACTTGAATCCCGTTATTCATTGATTTGCTCGAGTGGGCGCCAGTAACATTTCCATTGGACCCTATCACGTGCCAATGTAGCCCAATGGTATCTGGTTGATTCAGGAATATGAAGAGCCTCAAACCGTTCCTTCAGGGTCTTTACAAGGAAGTCTGACCATCTTGTAGGTGGGCAGCCACGTGATCTTTTGACATGCCGTGGGATCCAGTCGGTAATGGCTCTAGTCCAGCGGTTGTCTCCAAATTGCATTACATGTCCAGCCCATCTGATTTTCGATGCCTTGGCAAACGAGACAGCGTCCCTGATTCTGGAATAGCGACGGAGGTCAGAACTCCGGATTCCTTCTCTCACTTGAGTGAGGCATGATATTCCAAGCATAGCTCTTTCAATTCCTCTCTGGGAGACCGAATAGCATTCTCATCCTGCTTTCGTAGGGCCCAGGTCTCTGAGGCGTATGTTAATGCAGGGAGAACGGTGGAGTCAAAGAGATGTGCCCGGAGCCGGAGGTTCTTTGTCCTTTTAGCTATTTCTTTGATGCCTTTGAAGGCATTCCATGCCGCTCTCTTCCCTCCTGCGCAGCTCAGGTTTTAGGTCGTTCATCATGTTGACTTCTCGACCTAGGTACACATAACTGCTGCATTCAGAGATGTTTGTTCCATTGAGAGTGAATGGGGCCTCTGGAACTAGTTCATTTTTCATGAACATAGTTTTCTTTAGATTCAGCTGTAGACCTGTCTTTCCACATTCTCGGTCAAAGTCAGCCAGCATTTGTGCCGCTTGGCTAATGTTTGGTGTTATTAGAACAATGTCATCAGCGAAGCGGAGGTGGTGTAGTTGCCGACCATCTATCTTCACTCCCATTCCTTCCCATTCTAATTGTGGCATGATGTTCTCAAGGGTGGTGCACTGAAGAGTTTTGGTGAAATGGTATCACCCTCTCGAACCCCTCTTTTCACATTAATGATCACTTCTTTGTAGAATGGTGAGATCCTGGTGGTGAATCCGTAATACAGCTCACGAAGGATCTTGATGTATTGGGTTTGAACACCCTGTTTGGCTAGGGCTTCGATGACTGCTTCAGTCTCCACAGAATCAAAGGCTTTCTGTAAATCAATGAACCTGAGACAGAGCGGCATCTTGTACTCCCTACAAACCTCAATGAGCTTGGTTACTGTGTGGATATGGTTACTGACCCATAATTCAAGAAAACTATTATTTTTAGGAGAGAAATTTGGAATAATATGTGCTAGATATTTATGATTTAGAATATAGCTTGACCTTTTTTTTTAGTGTGTGTGAAGCAAGAATTTTTTTTAAATATATTTTACTATGCTACCATCAGATAAACAGTTACAAAAAATGTTCATGTTTAGGTTTCAGCCATATAGTGTTCCAGCACTATTCCTCCACCAGTGCCCATTTCCCACCACCAATGTCCCCAATTCCCTCCCCTTCCCCTAGCCTGCCTCTATGGCAGGTTCTTTATCTCTTTTCTTTCTCTTTCTCTCTCTCTCTTTCTTCCTTCTCATTACATATTGTGGATTGCAATACATAAACTTAGGGGTTATCATGTGTATCTTTTTGCCTGTATTTAATGCTAAGTTCTATGTGGTAATAGCACTTTCGACAATTATTGGCACACTGTTCCCTTATCTGTCTTACCTAACCTCAGCTCCCACACGTTTGTGGTAATTTCCACCTTTGACAAACCTCTTGATCCATGTTTTGCCTGACCTTGGATGTTGGTATCATAATATGTATATATATATAGATATATAGATATATAGATATATATATCTACATATATTTGTAGATATATATCTACATATATATTTAGTCATGTAAATAAATGCAGTCATTCTATATCTGTCTCTCCTTCTGGCTAATTTCACTCAACATGATCCTCTCCATGTCCATCCATTTATAGGCAAATTTCATAACTTCATTTTTCCTAATAGATGCATAGTATTCCATTATGTAGATGTACCAAAAGTTTCTTTATCCAGTCATCAATTCTCAGGCACTTTGGTTGTTTTCAGATTGTGGCTATTGTGAAAAATGCTGCTAAAAACATAAAAGTAGGGATGGTGTTTCCGCTGCATGTTTTTGGCTTCCCAGGGTATATTCCCAGGAGTGGTATGGCTGGGTCAAATGGGAGCTCAATTTCTAGTCTTTGGAGGAATGTCCATATGGTTTTCCAAAAAGGCTGTACCAGTCGACATTCCCACCAACAATGGATGAGAGTCCCCTTTTCCCCTGCATTCACGCCAGCACTTGTTGTTCTTGCTCTTTTGGATATGTGCCAGTCTCTGTGGTGTGAGATGATATCTCATTGTTGTTTTGATTTGCATTTCTCTGATGACTAATGATGATGAGCATTTTTTTCATATGTCTTTTGGAACTATTCGAATTTCTTCCTTGTTGAAGTTTCTGTTCATTTCTTCTCTCCATTTTTTGATTGGGTTGGCTGTTTTCTTCTTGTAAAGTTCTACCAGTGCCTGATATATCCTGGATATTAACCCCTTATCAGATGGGTATTGGGTGAATATTCTTTCCCATTCTGTGGACTGTCTTTGTATCTTGGTCATTGTTTCTTTTGAGGTGCAGAAGCTTTTTAGCTTCATGTAGTCCCCATATGTTTATCTTTTCTTCTAGTTGTTTTGTTAGTGGTGTTTCTTCTTTGAAGATGTCCTTAGCTTCAATGTCGTGGAGGGTTTTTCCTATATTTTCTTCAATTTACTTTATGGATTCAGGTCTGATATTTAGATCTTTAATCCATTTTGATCTGATTTTTGTGCATGGTGTTAGACAGAGGTCATAGTTCATTTTTTTACATGTAGCTGCCCAGTTTTCCCAGCACCACTTGTTAAAGAGGCTTTCCTTGCTCCATTTCATACTTTTTTGGTCCTTTATCGAAGATTAATTGTTCATATATTTGAGGCTGCTGTCAACTCTACTCTATTCCATTGGTCCACAGGTCTGTTTTTATTCCAATACCATGCTGTTTTATTACTACTGTTTGTAGTAGAGTTTGAAGTTGGGAAAGGTGATGCCTCCCATCTTCTTTTCCCAAGGATTGCTTTAGCTATCCCTGGGGCTTTATTATTCCATACAAATTTAAGAAGTGTTTGGTCAATTTCTTTGAAGAATGTCATGGGTATCCTTATAGGGATGGCATTGAATCTGAATAAAGCTCTAGGGAGTATTACCATTTTGACAATGTTGATTCTTCTGATCCATGAGCAGGGAATGTGTTTCCACTTCCTTGTGTTTTTTTTTATTTCTTGAAGTAATGTTTTGTAGTTCTCTTTGTCAAGGTCCTTTACATTCTTTGTCAAACTAATTCCTAGGTATTTAATTTTCTGTGGCACAATTTTGAATGGGATCATTTTCTTAATATCTTTTTTCCTCTCTTTCCTATACAATTTTGTTAATTGTATATAGGAAAGCCACCAACTTTTGGGTATTGATTTTGTACCCTGCCACTCTACTATAAGCATCTATTGTTTCTAAGAGATATTTGGTAGAGAGTTTAGGGTTCTCTAGGTATAATATCATGTCATCTGTGAATAGTGATAGCTTGACTTCTTCCTTGCCTATCTGCATGCCCTTAATGTCCTTTTCTTCTCTGATAAGCAAGATAATTTTTTATTGACTGAAACGTCCTTAAAATGTGAGGGAAGAGTAAGATAGGATGTATAGGTCCAAGGCAGGACACAGAATTCTTCAGAATGGATAAAAGCAAAGAAACATAGAGACAAGCAAGTGAGATTTGTGTTCAAGGGAGAACATAGGCTTACAAAGCAAAGCAATTTGACGCCTGGAAAATAAGTTTCTACTAGTATGGGGTATAATAATTCCAGTTTTATTTATAACACTGTAAAATAATTAAATTGATACATATAAAATATTTTATAAATTAAAAAGAACTATTTTTACTATTATGCAGCTATTACCTATCACGTTTTTTAGGTATATTTTTAACAAGTAATCAAAAAGAAGCTCTTAGTCTCTGGACTCTCTACTTAAGCAAATTTGGGCAGGACGTTGAGAGAAAAGTTTAGTCCACATTATCAAGATGAAGTTTAACTGGGAAAAAAGAGTTAGGACATGTCCTGGAATGCCATTTAATTTTCTTTGAGGAGTTTGTTACTAACTTCCCCTGTCCTAAACTGAGAATGACATGAATAGATGTTTAGTTAAAATGGGTTTTAACAGACCACCCTGTGAACTGGCAGTCTATTTTATATATTTTTCTCTTTTTGGTTTCGGGCCACACCTGATGGTGCTCAGGACTTATCCTCGCTTACAGAGATTAGTCCTGGCAAGGCTAGGGACCAAGTGGTGCTGAAGATTGGTCACATGCAAAACAAGTAACCTATCTACTATCGCACAGGCCCCTAGATTTTCTTTGACCATCGCAGTTTTCCTCCTTGCCTCTCGGCCTTTCTCTCTTGAGACGTAGAGGTACTGTCAGCTCTGAGCATGGCCAGTAAACACACAGGAGCTTTGATTATTAAGTTGGGTATTGAACCTCGGCCAACTGGGTCAAAACAGATGCCTTACTCACACTATTTTCTCTCTGGCTCTGGCCTTTGGTCTTTTAAAAAATGGTATTGGAGGAACTTATTATCTGTGTGGTCTTTACTAGGCTACTTGAAGTATATAGGGCAATGAGCTAAGAGCAAAAAACCTGCTGTATTTTTCTAAGCTAGAGAGTGCAGACTAAATAGATTTTTACCAGCATCCTTGTTAGTAGTGGATAGGTGTAAAATGACACATATCCTGAGCTGACAACATCGGCAACAGAAGAAATTTCTCCAAAAGTCATTGAGGACTTATAAGAAAAAATGTATCTTAACTCTTAGATTGAAAAGGATCAGTCCATAGTAAAGACACAAAAATGGTCATTGACCTGTCTATAAAACTTAGTTTATATAGGAGCAGAGTTGGGAGGAGAATGAGCTATCTATGAAAAATAAAATTAGTAACATTGTAAATCGAAGTACTACCATAAAAAATGATTGAAGAGAAAAGTAAAAGATCAGGATTGGAGATAGGGTCACATATCGAACCCCAAAGGGTGATCCATTCAGTGAAGCAATAGAGTTTAAATAGGTACCCTGGCTCACAGATGCTAGCAACTTGATCAGAGACTTCTGCAATCAAGCTGTTGTTTGCAAAGCTGGTTTTATATCACTGCTCTTGGGTGGAACTACTGTGCAGACCCTCTGCCTGATTTTGTCATAACAGTCAGAGTCTGGCATAATGGCTGGAACCTAGAGATTCTCAAGGTAAGGTGGTAAACAAATGACAGTTTAGCAGATTGGTACAGTGTTGAGGTGGGGGGGGCCCGGGCATGAAAGCCAATGAATTGCTTTTGTTTCTTCCAGCCTTATAATTCTAGAGTTTTAAATATTAATCTCTATCCTCAATTCAAGGTCTTCATTTTAATCAGGTTTTCTGTCCATCTTAAAGTATCTAAGAGTATGTAAGAGTTGGGGCCGGGCGATGGTCCAGCGGGTAGGGCTTTTGCCTTGCGCAGCTGGCCCATGCCGGCCCGGTTCGATCCCTGGCATCCCATATGGTCCCCGAGCACCGCCAGGAGTAATTCCTGAGTGCAGAGCCAGGAGTAACCCCTGAGTATTGCGGGGGTGACCCAAAAAAGAAAAAAAAAAGAAAGAAAGAAAGAAAAGAAAGAAAGAAAAAAGAAAGAAAGAAAGAAAAAAATATCTAAGAGTTGTGTTAATTTGCTAGGAAAACATGAACGAAAACCCAAGAAAAAAATGTTAAACCTTTTCAGGCTTAGATTGATAATTGACATATGCTAAGAAAGCAATGATAGTGATCTATAAATAGCAACCGAAAATGGCATATAATCTTGGAACATGGATTGCCTTAAATCACCTTTTTTTGATAACTATTTTACTTGATTTGGGAGCCACACAGGTCTGTGTCTAGGACTTACTACTGATTCTGTACTCAAGAATCACTCCTGGTGGTTCTCAGGGAACCTTACCTGGTGCTGGGAATAGAAAGAGGTCAGCTACATGGAAAGCAAATGCCTTGACTCCTGTGTATCTCTCTGGTTCTGAGACTTTTCACTGTTGATTTTTTATTTATTTTATTTTTATTTTATTTTATTTTATTTTATTTTTTTGCTTTTTTGGGTCACACCGGCGATGCTCAGGGGTTACTCCTGGCTCTGCATTCAGGAATCACTCCTGGCGATGCTCGGGGGACCATATTGGATGCCGGGATCGAACCCCTGCTGGCATGGGCCGGCCGTGTGCAAGGCATACACCCTACCCGCTGGGCTATCGCTCCGGTCCCACTGTTGATTTTTTTAGAGGAGGAACTGGAAACTGGAGAATTTCTTTGGACTTTCATAATTTTTAAATTTTGATTTTTTTTTTTTTTTTGCTGTTCTGAGACCCAAACCCTGGACCTCACACATGTGAGGGATTCAATCTGTATTCTGTTCTTGAACCCATCCCAAAGCTGAACTGTTAGAAGTTTTAACACATTAGAGTGATCACTTCCACAATTTTGAGTCATGATTTTTTTTTAGCTTCTATGTGGAGATGTGCTCTCCTTATTACACTGTGCAAGTGTGTGTATGTGTGTGTGTGTGAGACAGAGAGAAAGAGAGAGGAGAGAGAGAGGAGAGAGAGGTGCGTATTGTACACGTGAGTCCAAACCACAAAGAAGGGAGTCAACTCTACTGGGAATTCTTCTATTTATAGAAGAAGGAACAGCATCCCATAAATACTGATGCCAGGAAAGCAGTCAAGGAGTTCAACTGTGCCTAAGATTAGACTGATGCTAAAAATGCTGCAGTGTGTAAGTGTGAGACATTCCAACTAAGCAGCACTGTTGATAGGAAGACAGCTGTTGGCATAAATAAATGATATCTGGAATTCATAAATACATAACTGAGAGAACAGGGAGACAATGGACAGTCATCTCCTGAGCAGCAGTAGCAAGATCTAATGATTGTTCTCTGTAAACTGAAGGGCAGGGATTATCGGGAGTGAATTAAATGGAATGAATTCAAGGAAGTGACGGTTGGCTACCCTGCCATGGCCCTCTTCCCACCAAAGCCAATGCCAACACAGCTGTAGTCAGGCCTTGCTGGCTTGCAGCTGCTCCAGGGTAAGGTGTGATGTAAATATGTGAATTCTGAAGGTAATAGCTCCTCATTTGTTGTAAGAACACATAGATTTTGAAAAATTTTAGATAGTAGGAACTCATTTCTGATATTTAAATTTCTTTCCAGCTTGGAAGGGAAATGTTGAGAATACTATGGGATTTGCATAAGAAAAGTTGGGTGGTGCTTCATAGTACACACGAACTCTCTATGAATATCCTTAATTTGAGTCAGATAATTTGTTACTATAGAAATGCATTATTAAGTTAAGGTAGAATTCCTATGTTCACATGGTGGTAGCTATCAATCCACCATCAATCCAGGAGCACCTTTAATTTGATATGTTTGTTTGACCCAGGATTGAAGTAAATTTTTGATCAGCAAATACTGAATAACTAGAAAAGCCTGATGCTCAGTTGTGGCAATGTTCTGGTACCCTACGTGACATACCTCATTTAATTCTCTTAAGAACCATTACATTAGATACTATTTCCCCATCTAATTGAAGAGGAACATGTAAAGGAAGATATGGAGTTGTCAAAATCTGATAAATGTCAGAGTTGAGACCAGAAACAGTCGAATTATAGAGCCTATTTGATTCTTGTGCCTGTAAGTAGCAGTTTTCCATCTTCTTTGACTTGGTAAAAAAGTTAAAGTCTAGTTAAATGTGAGTTTCAGTAAAATTGTATATAATCTGGATAAAAAAATTAGTGTCTCACATATTGCGTAGCTCAGGTTTGAACGAGAAAATCATTTTGCATTTGTCTGTCTTCTAATATTGCCTCAACAGGAGTTGCATGGACCAAAGAAGCAGAGTAAAACAAGGGATTTATTTAAGGGATTTATTTTTTTTTATGCATCCAAACCACTGAACTAATTAAAATTTCTCCTCCCTATCCTCCACCTCCTCTTTCTTCCCTCTTTTCTTGTATTCCATCTATTGGTGATTGGTTCATAGAACAGTTACTGGAAATGTATTGTCAGAAACCTTCACTATAAATTTGAGTTTCCGTTTCTAGTAAGTCCAAGGATATAACCCAAAACATACGCTCCAGTGTTGCAGAACTCCTAGGGGGTCACTGCATCTGCTCTGAATTGCCGCCTGCAAATCACTTCGTAGATAAGGGGGTAGTCTAAATGTGGCAGTTTATCTGACCATGTATGCTGTACTAGCTGGTATATTCTCCCAAGCTACCACAATCATCATGGGACTAGCTAGATCTTACCAGCATATTAGCCTGGCCACATAGGACCCCTAAGTAATTAGACCAGAGAGAAATGCTGTTTGCTTCCAAGCAAACAAGCATGGCTCCCTGATATACTCAAAGGCAACTAAAATACAAAACTACAATGGAAGTAGAAGAGACTTGTGAAGGCTTGGAGGAAATATTTAACTGGCATTAGTATTAGTCTTTGGTACAGAGACATGCCATCTTAGAAACCCCCTTCTCTACCCTATAAAGGCATTTCCAGGCAGATCTTGGCTCAAAACATTAGCATACTAAAGGGCCTAGGTGGAGGTGCAGGGAGGGGATTACCTAAGGGCATTTGACCCTCTCTGCTTTCCACAACAGTGGGAGGAAGGTCTGAGTGGCAGGGGTATAAAACTAGCCTGTTTCCTCTCTCCGGCGCTTCTTTTTGGGCTCTCTCTCTTTGTGAGCGCTCACCCCTTCTTGGAAGTCTTGTCCTCTTCTCCTTTTACAAGGCCTTTCACACGTGGTGATCGCCATCTTGGCCTACACGTGGCTGGAGTTCTAGCCTGGAATCCTAAGCACCAGGCTTTTCCTTTTGCTGATTTGTATGCTTGAACCTGTGATAAGTAAAGCCTTTTAAAACTGCATTGGATTCCTGAGTTTTCATCCATTCCCTTGCCGGCTTTGGAGGTAGAAGGGAACTTCGCTTCCCGGCACTGTCGGGGACCCCGGCGGAGCTCCCCGACACTCCAGCATGCGAAGAAGACAGAATAAAGTAGTTGAGAGCATGAATTTCTTCATAACATGCAGAGCTCTCCTTCAGGCCTTATTGAGTTGGGTTTGCAACCTCAAGCCTGGACTCCAAGAGGAAGAAATAAGATTTTGAAAAGAGGGGTAGGAAAAGGGATTAACAGAGATGGAGATGCACACACAGAGAAGGGGGCAGAGAGAGAGAGAGAGAAAGAGAGAGAGAGAGAACAAGAGTATTGTACCACTTTTTGTGGTGGAACACAATAACTTTGTACATCAATAATATGAACAACATTATTGAAACCATATAATATATAATATAAATATATAATATATATTATATGTACTATATATATATACATATATATGTATATATATATTTTTTTAAACATGTGAGGGTGAACTCCTATTAGGAATAGACCCTGGCACAAAGAGAATAGATCACACTCACATGAACCACAACTGTTATCATCTTTGAAAACTTTAGCATTACAAAACATGACAAAACAGTACCCAAGAACTCACATTAAAAACCAGAAAAGGGCTGGATAGAGCACCAACACCCTCTGGTTCAGTTTCTCTTAAGAAAGGGACTAGAAAATCAAGTTAGTAGAATATGATGATTTACTAAAGTGGGGGGAGGGATCGAGAAAAGAAAATATTTAAGGGCATGTCTCAAAGAAAGAATTATGCTATGTTCTGAATATATACATACAAGTGCCTAGAGAGGTAGTACAGTGGGTAGGGCAGCCAACCAGGTTTGATTCTTGGCCTCCATGTGGTAATAACCCAAGCACTGTCAGGAGTAATTCCTGAGTGCAGAGCCAGAGGTAATCCACGAGCGTTGCTAGGTGTGACCCCTAAAGTCAATCTGGGAATATTGGTGTTGAGAAGTGTGCACTGGTGGAGAGGTGGGTGCTGGAACACTGTATGACTGAACCCAATCATGAACAGTTTTGTAATTGTATAGCTCAGAGTGGTATAATAACATTTTAAAAAAAAAAAAAAATCAACTTCTGACAAATGACCAAAAAATATTTTATACATATCTATACTATGCACTCATACATCTTATTATATTTATACATATAATTTTCCTATATAATATATAAGAATATATAATATATATAGAAATATATACTATATTAATATTTATATATTAATATACTATATAATAGATAGTATATATTTTCTTATATAATATATATTTGTATCCTTATATCATATGGCATCTTTCTAGATAATCAGTCAAAAATGTATGAAAAGCATTGCTGCAGAGACAAAAGTCAGGCACTTTTTGAAACATAGAAAGCACAGGTGGCAGGGAGGAGAACTAAAGCAGATGAGTTTGGGAAGCAAGATCTAAAAGAGTGATTTGGGCACAGGCATCAAAAGTTGCTTGTGTCTGTCTCTTCTCCCACATGAACCAGTTTTAAGGGCATGTGTGTCTTGGTCATCACCCATCTCCAATGTCTTTTCCTTGTTTGAATATATCATAGAGCAAAATGTGGGCAGTATGTTTTGGTGATGTCAAAGTATAAAGTTTAAAAACCCATCAGGATGCAAGGTTAAAAGCTTGTCTCTGTATTTTTTATATATATTTCTCCCCCATACTCTTTCTTTACCCTTTTTATTTTTTATTTTTGCATTTGAGGGTCACAAACTGGAATCATTGGATGCTACTCCTGAATCTGTGCTCAGGAATGACCCTAAGCAGGGGTCTGGGAACCGTACATGGTGCAAGGGATCAAACCAGAGTCAGCTGCATTAATTTAAATGTAGATGATCACTTATACCAATTCAGTGTCATTACATTGTAAAGAGTAGTAGTAACATTGTGACTTTATGGACTTCAAATAATGAGAATGAATGATCCGTTTTGTGATCCTAGCTAAGAGTTTTGTATAAATTATTGAAATAACCATAAACTTGAGATCAATTTGCTGCTGAATACACCAGCCATAAAGAGGAAAATTTGCTGTCTTGATTCACAGTAATTTGTACATTTAATTATGGAGATGCTCTTCTTGCATTAGTAGTTCTAGGGGTCCTTTGTTGATAAACTATTTTTCTTTACTGAGAAGAGAAGGAAACCTCAGTAAAGTATGAACATCTGGGGCCGTAGCAATAGCACAGCGGGTAGGGCATTTGCCTTGAACACAGCCGACCCAGGTTCAATTCCTGGCATTCTACATGGTCCCTCAATCCCTCCAGGAGTAAGTCCTGAGGGCAGAGCCAGGAGTAACCTCTGTGCATTGCCAGGTGTGACCCAAAAAGCAAAAAGGAAAAAAAAAAAAAAGAAATATGAACATCTGACTGCTAAATGCATCTCATTGTAAAGTTAAGCAAATCATGATTTTAAGCTATCCTCTGCAAACTAGCTACAGTAAGATAAATAGTTGCCATAGTGCAGGGGGAAAAGTGGTGCATGATATTAATAAAGCTCTTCCACCACACCCCCCCCATCTCCCCTACTCCCTTACAAGGGAGGCAAGAGGGAGCACAGAGGCAGTACTTTTATATTATTTATGTATTTATGTATTTATTTATTTTGGGGGTGTCATACTTAGAGTTCAGGGATATGCCAGACTCTATGCTTGGATCATTCTTGGGGTGCTCTAAGGACCAGCATGAAAGACAAACACCTTAACTACTGTACTATCTTCCGACTCCCTGGAGAAGTTTTGCTGATTTTTTATTTTATTTATATTTTTATCCATCCATCCATCCATCCATCCATCCATCCATCCATCCATCCATCCATCCATCCATCCATCCATCCATCCATCCATCCATCCATTTATTGCCCTACCCGCTGGAGTATTGGCTCCAGCCCCAATGCTCGTTTTTTTAAAGCATAAAACTTCTGCCAAAAAGATCAAGTATTAATAGTTCATATTTAGTAAAATTTTATCTCCTGCAAGAAGATTCTTGAACAATTTTCTAGTTCAAGAATTTGTAAAGACTGAAATAGTTTCATGATGGGAGTGAAAGTAATGGCGTAAATGAACATTAATTTCATTTAAAATTAAAAGTAATCAAGTCCTCAGTACTTATGATAGGCAAAAGTATTCAAGAAGACCAAACCTGAGAGTGCATTTTTTCCATTTGGGTAAATTGGTCCCCTTGTGTTTGTGCCTCAGCCCTGTATGGAACAACTTGGACGAAGCCAGAGACTGTCAGCCTGGCTCTTTATGTTGTGTCAAAGGAGTTGGAGAAAAAGCTGCTGAAGATGAGAGTACCCTTGCTCTGGCTCTTCACGTTCTTCACCATCACTAAGGGCAGTGAAGGTCTCTTGGAGGTGAGTTGGTCAGCATCGCTTTCCCCTCTCTGCTACCATTCCCCCCCTCTCTCTCTCTCTCTCTCTCTCTCTCTCTCTCTCTCTCTCTCGCTGTGGCTCTTTAACAAGCTGTCAGGTTCAAAGAAACTAAAACTACGCAGTTTAATAATAGCCTTGGAATCAGAATTCCTGTGCCCTTCTCTCCACATCACTACAATGGCTATGTTGCCTTTGGCTAGCCTTTTGTCTCTTAGCATTGCTGCACAATAGTGATCTTGAAAGAAAACATCTTGGAGATCTCTTTTCCATTTGAGTTTAGAGCCACACCCAGCAGTGCAGTGCTCAGGGCTTACTCCTGGCTCTGTGTTCAGGGATCACTCCTAGAGGTGCTTAGGGACGCATATGTGGTGCTGGGGATCAAACCCAGATCTGCTGCATTCATGACTGGCACCTGACCTACCCCCTGTATACTATTGCTTCTGCTCCTAGCATTGTCTTTTTTGATGGAGGAAATAACAGGTTTGGTTTTAGCAATCCTTGAACTCTTTCTCCATTATATATATTCACTCTCATCTTTTGGTTTTCTCTTGGCTCTGTGCTTAGGGGCCAAACTGGTGTTCTTTAGAGACTGAATAGTGTGCTAGGAATCAAACTCAGGCCAGCCAGGTATAAAGGATGGCTGTAGTTCTTTGAGTTATCACTTTGGTTCCACACTCACTTTCTTGATGTTTTCATCTAGGATCGTATCTTAAAAAAAAGTTTTTTATAGGGCAACATCTGTCAAACATATGCAGTCTTGACTATTTGGGGCTTGTATCTGCAGATGTGGCTTTGAATTGGCCTTTAGATGCTCAAGGGTCACCAAGGCTACACTGAATAGTATCTGAAGAGAAAAAGGGGGGGGGGGGCAAGGGGTATCACTATATTTCCCATGACTTAAGGAAATAGTTCACATATTTTTATGTTGACTTTCCACATAACCTGTTTCTCAGCCATTGGTACTTTGTGGGTGCTTTAATCTTTAACTTATAAGCTTGGTTCAAGTATTTCTCACCACCTTTCTGAATTTTGGCTTGATTTACACCTTCATTCCCTTTACTGTATTATTTGAACCATTCCTAAAATTTTTGATTGCTTCTGTACTTGTCTGTTTTTGACACAGCTTCTAGAATCATCTAAGAAGTAAATGGTATCGTGTTTTTCCAGTGTTTGGAGCTTTCGTGGGTTCCCAGCTCACTTTTGTTAGAGCAAGGCTCTTGCCATAACTTGAGGACAGACTGAGCCTACCTCCCTAGAGACACTCTGCTTCACTTCCGGTATCTCTTCCCTCATCATTCCTTCTTGCCATTCTGCTCTCACATACCAGGCATGTCCTAATCCCTGGACCTTTGTGTATGTTATTCTTTCTGTACAGGAAGCTTTTTCCCAGGAATTTCTTTATCACTTTTAGTTCAATGCTCAAAAGTGACTTCATGGAGGCCTTTTCCAATAACCTCACTAACATTCTGGCTTGGATTTTAGACCCATGGCTTAAATGTATTTGGGAACTACAACAATACAACTTTTTTTATTTCTCTCTCTCTTTTTTATAGAGAAATGTTAGTCTCAGACTGAAAAGAGAATTCATCGTGAATAAGAAAAAGCATCCTGGTGAGACTCCTTCAGATAATATGTGCAGTGAACAATGGTGCTGAGAAGCTAGCGCTCAAACACTGAGAGATTTCTTACGGAACAAAGGATTGGTACTTTAATAAGCACACCAACTCTGTAGAATGAAATGAAGAAATAAATATTAACAATTAAGTATTTAGATAACAATTAAGAGTAAAATAAGATGAATTTCTCAGGGAACTGAAGTAAAACTTTTGACAGAACCATGAGTACATTTCTCCTGACAGTAATGCTATATTTAGGTTTACTGAATGGTTATTATATGTCACCAACTATTTTAATTTTAAGTGTGTTGGATGAGTTAAAATGTCACACTGACCTCGACATTAGTTTAAAGGTTCACACAGGCTTCTGAATTAGATCATTGTTCATCTCCATTTTATTGAGTGAAATTAAAGCACAGAACTGGAGTGCAAAAGGCATGATTCAAGCCTAGTCAGTGTGGATCCAAGCTTAGAACACCGAATCCCTGATAATATAATCAAGGTCCATTTTTCTTCTATTTCCCAAATCATATGTATTTGGGTAGTCAAAAAATCTTAGCTCTCGCTACCTGGTATGGCTCCTAAGGTCTGGAGAAGAAATTCCAGCCTGCAAGGAGTTAGTGTGACTAAGAGAAGGGACTAAGTCTCTTCATGGCTAATGAAAGGAAGTCTTGTAAATGTCATTTGCCTGTTCAACCAATGACTGGTACCTTCTTGATTTCTTTCTGTGAAGACTAGGGATTGATACAGATGATTTTACTCTCTCTAACTAGCCTTTCTACATGTTTTATAACATCCCAAATGAACAACTGATAGAAAAAAAAAAATCTTAGTAATCTCTATCCTTGCAGAAAACATGGTTGTGTTCTAGCTCTCTGAGGACTTTCTAAGAAATGTCACTAGCAATAGCAATAACATGAGACCCAGGCTTAAACGATTCTAGTTATCCTACTTTTTGATAAGGGTTTTCCCATTCTTAATCTGGGGTCCATAGAGAAAAATCTGGGGGTTCTTGAAAATCCATGGAGATATGTATCAAGTTGCATGTGAGTGCACCTAGGTGAGTATGGATTGGGAGATGATTCATCTTCGCTTCCAAAAATCTTAATGTTCTTTACTTAAGGAGGAAAACAATTGCAGCTGAGAGAAGATCAGGTAGAGATAGAGTGTTTCAGAGTCATCAAGGTGTGGTTCTGTTTTTCTTTTGCATTTCGTGTCAGTATACAAGTTGGACTAATTGATAGCATGTTATACAGGATAAGAAAAGATGTTTTGGAAAGTTCAAGATTGCAGATTTTCATTGGAAATTTTCTTTTTTTTAAATTTGATTTTATTATACCACTGTGAGTTATACAATTACAAAGATATTCATGATTGGGTGTCAGTCATACAGTGCTCCAGCACCCATCCCTTCACCAGTTCCCATTTTCCACACCACCAATGTCCCTTGATTCCCTCTCCTCCCCTAGCCTGCCTCTATAGCAGGCTCTTTGCCTCTTCTTTCTCTCTCTCTCCCTCTCTCTGCCTTTCTCTCTCTCTCTTTCTCTGCCTTCTCTTATGCATTGTGGCTTGCCCTACATTCATTTAGAGATTATTATGCAAAACCTTTGCTTACACTTAATGCTCAGTTCTAGTCTGGTGTTACCATTTCAACAATTAGTAGGAAAACTGGCATATATATATTTTTGGGGGATCACACCCAACGATGCTCAGGGGTTATTCCTGGCTCTGCACTCAGGAATTACACCTAGCAGTGCTCGGGGACAATATGGGATGCCGGGATCGAACCCGGGTTGACCGTGGTGCAAGGCAAACACCGTATCCGTGGTGCTATAGCTCCGCCCCCAAACTGGTATATATTTATATCCTACAATGAATGCAGTCATTCTATATCTGTCCTTATCCTTCTGACTTTTTTCACTCAACATAATAATCTCCATGCCCATCCATTTGTAGGTAAATTTCCTGACTTCGCTTTTCACTGTAAATTTTCAAGGAGACCAAAACTGAGGGGAGAGATGGGAAGAACAGTCAGGACTTCTCTTACTTCTCCCTTCAGTACTGAAACTTGACTCTGAATGTTCCCTAAAGAAGTATGTAGGTCAGCAGCAGTAGGAAATAGGGTGGGAACAGCATAGGCAAGAGGACATACAGGGAGCTGTCACATGTGAGACACCAGCATATTTATTCTGAAGGCTCAGTATTAGTGACAGTCTGGATGAATGAAGCCAGTAAGAGGCAGGTGTTCTATAGTCTTTGAACTAAAGGCTGGATCTGATGAGAACCCCATGGCCATTTCCCCAAGCAATGCTTCTCCGCAGATAGAGAAAGAAGTTTCCCAACTGCCTTTCTTTCCATAGGCCCCTCTCAAGAATACGAAGTTGTTGCTTCCAGGTAGCCTATAGAGATGCCAAAGAGAAAAAAGACATAAAGAACTTTCTGAAGCTCTTGAAACCTCCATCATTATGCTTGCATGGGCCAACGAAGATAATTAGAGCAAAGGCCACCACATGTAAGTCATCTCTCTGGGAACTGGGACTGGAGATGGTGGAGGAGAGTCGATCTGTCAGCAAAGATTTGGCCATCAATTTCTGGGATTTAAAATAAGCCATGGTTCAGGGCTGGAGAGATAGTATAACAGTTAGATACTCGTCCTGCTTGTGGCTGACAAATGGTCAATCCCCAGCACGACATATTATTCTTCAGAACATCTAGGAATGATCCCTAAGGCACAGCCAGAAATAAGCCCCGAGCACTTCTGGGAGTGGTCCAAAACCTAAAAATAAAATAAGTTAGATTTTTCACAAAATCAACCTTTAGATTCAGTGTAAACTGTGATAGTTACATCTAAGAAAGGAGAAGGACAGAGAAGAGTGAAGAAATAGTCTTTTGGGTGCTGGCATGGTGCCACCATGAGCTATTGTAGTAGGTGAGGTGAGTGTCACAAACTAAGATTGCTCATGCCCTGGAAATTCATAATTTTGAAAACCAGTGATGATTACATTTAGAATTTTTTTATTTCTACATACCCATTGTATGTTAACAAAGGGACTAAGTTTGTGGAGGTCATTTGAAGATCCAGGCTAATGAACTAGATATATTAAGTATCTGAGCCAAAAAAAAGAAAGAAAATGCTGGTCGGTTTTATATTCATAATTGAATTTTCTAACTGAGAAGTGAAACACACTCATTCTGTTCACAGTAATTTGATGAGAACCGGTTCCATGGCCATACTCAGCCTTGGGGGGTTCAAAAAATTCAATTCTGCTATGTATTTAGGATAGAGCAGGAAGTATTTGCAGTGCTGGGGATCAAATCTAGGGCCTCACACATGCAAAGCAAATATTATTCCACTGAACTACTTAGACCCAAGAGAAAAAAATATCTGGACGATTCACTAATGACCACAATGATAGAATTCTGAGGAATAACATGATTTGCTAGAACTATGGTTCTCTGACCATGGTGCCTAGTACAGCGTAACAGCACCAGGGAATTTAATAGAAGTGGAAATCCTGGGTCACATCTCAGACTTACTGAGTCAAAACTCTCTGAGCTGAGATCTTCTACGTGATCCTGGGATGAAGTTTGATGATTGCTTCATATTACCAAACATTTTTTTCATAAATAAATGGCAACTTTGTTCCACTTTTCTTGGTGGAGGGAGGTCGACCTGCACCCAGTTTTGCTCAGGTACTCTTGGCTCTTTTCTTAGGCATCACTCCTGGTGTAGGTGGGGAGAGGCAATGTAGGGGTAGAGCCTGGGTCAGCTGCTTAAGAAACAGGCACAGTACCCACATAACCAATCTCTCCAGGCCTCCATTTTGCTTTTTATTGGTCCATTGAAAAGAAATGGATTTCAGCATGTTAGATTAGATGGATGGATTAGTTAGTGAATTAAAAAAAAACCATAACTCTGAAAAAATAAAGCCTCTTTGCATTTGCATCTCACCTATAGGATCTACTTGGGAGTGACTGTAGGTGTAGAGAGGGTGGGGCATTGGAAAAGATTCCAATAAGATAATGAATAAATGCCCTCTAGATTCCATCACATAACTCTCAGGTTAACATATTCTTTTGTATCTCTCTGTATTTCAAGGGTGTTTATCCTATGGTTACAGAAATAGACATTTACTTTAAGTGTTTTCATTTTCTAAATACATTGAGTTGCTTATTTTCTTAAACATACATATGGTCATCTTTGTTTCACCAGTCTATGCTTGAGTGAGAAATAATTGAATCATATCCTAAGCCAGAGCCTAGGAGAAGCACACAGTAACAGTGAATTTTTAACCAGACTGCTTGTAAGCTCTGTGTTTCTTGTAGACTGTGACAATCAGAATGGAGTTCTGCAATGTGCCTGTGAAGACGGCTACACCTGGTTTCCAATCTCATGCCTTGATCCCCAGAAATGCTCCTTTCATACAACTGGATCACGCCAAAGCTGTACCTGTCCTCTCAACAACTTAACCCAAAGCATCAACTTCTGTGAGAGAGCAAGTAAGAAGGGTAGAGTGATGCTGGCAAGAGGGAAGCTCTGGAAAGAGCCCCTGACACCTCACCTAGACAGCAAGAAGACTGTGGTTATTTGCCCACATATTTCTCTTTGTCTTCCATTCAGGACTGCTGTTTGCAAAGAGATGAAAGGGCAGGGGCCAGAGTGATGGTCCAGCGGGTAGGGCATTTGCCTTGCACGTGGCCAGCCAATGCCGGCCGGGTTCGATCCCCGGCATCCCATATGGTCCCCCAAGTTCCTGAGTGCACAGCCAGGAGAAACCCCCAAGCAATGCCGGGTGTGACCCCAAAAAAAGCAAAAAAAAAATTTAAATAATTAAAAAAAGAAAGGGCAGTGACCTTACACTATGAAAGGCTTGACTGGATACAATGAGTTTTATAAGTGCAGAAAATTCAGAATATTGGGTCAGAGATGTAGCTTAGTGGTCGCATTTATGCTTTGAATGCATGAGGTACTAAATTCCATTCTTAGGAATTCTTCTCTTTGTCTCTTTCCACAAGAAAATTTAAAAAATCAGGAATGCAAGCTGATTTTTGGGTATCCTTTAACCTTAATGTATACATAGTTCAGTGCTATGATTTTGTGATCCCACTGATATTTAGGCAGATAAGCTGCAATCCCAAGTAAAGAAATGCTTGAATGAAGACAATTTTTCTACTTTCTTTTTACTTATTTTGGCAACATCAATTTCCAGAAAAGAGAAATCTGGAGTGCAAAAGCAGGATGAATACCTAGTGATTATAGTGAAAGAAATGTTTGCAATTGTCCACTGAATATATTATGAAGGAAAACAGAAGATTAAAGCTTAACTCAATGGAGACACCTGGGTGGTGAGGTGTGAACTTGAGATAGAGAAAGAGAAAAAGAGAGTGTGAGAGCGAAAGAGAGAATGAGTGAGTGAGAGAGAGAGAGAGAGAGAGAGAGAGAGAGAGAGAGAGAGAGAGAGAGAGAGAGAGAGAGAGAGAGAGAGAATGGTTCTTGAAATCCCAGCACGGTAGTGGTAGTAAACTTACTTTTACCAAGTGAGATGGTTGGTTACTAGTGGTTGGTTAGTTATTAAATGTAATTGTAAAACTTAAAAAGAAAAGATTAAAGTCTAACTGAGGAAACCAATGGAAGTGGAAGAAGCTCCTGTTTATATTCAGTGGATAATGAAGAGAGTCCGATGACTTAAAGAACTACCAGAAGTTTCCCCCTAAGACTATTTATGAGCTTGAGGCCCTGAATTTTGATAGGACTGAGCAAAGAGTGAGGGAGGGCCTAAAATAAGCCAACTGGGGCCAGAGCAATAGTCCAGCAGGTAGAGCGCTTGCCTTGCATGCAGCCAAACCGATTCAATATCCTGCATTCCAAATGGTCCCCCTAGCATCGCCAAGAGTAATTCCAGAGTGCAGAGCCAGGAATAACCCCTGAGCATTGCTGGGTGCTACCCAAAAAGCAAAAAAAAATTAAATTAAAGAAATAAAATGAAATAAGCTAACTTTTCTGGCCTCCTTGGCTGTCTTCCAGATGACAGCAAGTTAAAGCAATATACATCCATTGGGTACCATCTATATTCTCAGATCTCAGGGCACATTCTGGGAGATCATAATAAAGTATTTCTTTTGTTTATGGTTGGCAATCTAGTTGGGGGAGAACTGGCTTTAATACAAGAACAAGGAGAATGCAATTTTTTCAGTATATTTGGATGGAAATCTGTCTTTAGAATGGAAGTTCATGTCTCATCCATCATCGCAGGCTACAAAGATGGATCAGACAGGAAATTGCATTCCTAAGGGGTCTCCCAAAGCCTTGGGAGATAACTGTGAATGAGAAGTTTTCACAAGTAGACGTCTTGATTCAAGGCACTGTAAGAGAAATTTGGATACAGTTCTACAGACATTTCAGAGGCAGAATTAAGGCATTGTGTCTGGTAGTTAAGAGATGCCTGGGGAAGGAGTGTTCGAGAGTAGATCCTGATTGAAAGCAGAGCAGGGTTTTTCATACAGAGACAGGGAACAACCTGACATCAAGGAGAAAACAGTAGTGATGTAGATAAGCTAGGGTATGGTGGAATTAGCAGGTAGTGTGCTTTTTTGTTTTTGTTTTTGTTTTGTTTTAAGTTTTAGTAGAGACAACATTGTGTCCAATGCCCAGTGAGGGTGCAATGCCTACTGCAGAGTGCAGTGACTGTAGTTTACACACGATTGGCTTCACATTTATCTCCTTGTGAAGGTACCTTGTTCTTTAGCACTTTTCCATGACTTTTCAAACCCTCAGTTAAAATGTCAGCTTTCATTTAAACCATTTTACATTATTTTAGGTTTCTATTCATTATAGAAGGAAATTGAAATACCACTGCTGAATATATGTGCTCTAAATTATATTTCTGTCATTTTATGGAATATTTAGTTCAAGTGAATAATTTCTATATCTAGAGATTTCTTTTTTTATTTTCCATAGAGGTGTGGGGAACTTTCTAATTAATGAAAGATTTACAAAAAACCTTTTGAATTCATCCTCTGCTATATACTTCAAATACACAACTGGAATTGAAAGTAAGGTAAGCAAAGCTACTTACTACTTAAGAAATAATTACAAAATGATCTCGGTCATTTGCAATACATAAAGAGACAAAATAAAGGAATGGACAAACTCAAGTCATGACAAATCCTTGACCTTCAATTACAAAACTGAGTTACCAACCATTTTGAGAGGGATGGGAGAAGAACTGGACCAGAGGAGAAGTAGGGTCAGTGGTATAGGATCGTGGCACTCTGGTGGGAGTCGGACATGTAATATTATGAACTTCAACATTATTATTATACCACACTACCTAAAATATAGTTAAATTTTTAAGGACATTGTTCGTCAAACATAATTCAGATTTAATGCAACATTTTTATTTATTGTATATTCTTATTATTTATTCTCATTGAGTTATTACTAAGAAATTAATCACTATGCTTATAATTGGTTGATATGCTTTGAACATGTTATTTCAGGAGAGTTTACCGGTTGATTTCCTTTTTTCTTCTATGTTCAGTTTTGCTAAGTAATAGGCAATATCCCAAGGTTTCTTGATTGTCTTCTATTATTTTATTCATTTTCTTTCTTCTCTCTCATATTTTTGATCATTTAACTTTTTAAATTTATTATTTTTTTTCATTTGGAATTGTTAAAATTATTATTTAATTTTTTATTATACCACTATGAGATATACAATTACAAAGATGTTCATGTTTGGGTTTCAGTCATACAGTGTTATTTAGTATTTTATTTTATTTTGGGGCCATACCCAGCAATGCTTAGGGACTTACTTTTAACTCTGTGGTCAAGGATCACTCTTGGCATATAGGGAGACCATATAAAATGATGGGAATTTGAAACCAGAGTTAGTCACATACAACACAAGACTATCTCTTTAACCTCTCAATTGTCATTTTCACTTGATCACTTGATCACTTGATCACTTGACATCCCGTTATTCATTGATTTGCTTGGGACCCAGGCCTAGAATGGAACGAACAGGGTGAGAGACTATCTGGATTCATCATGTCCACCAAGACCATTCATGGCAACTCATAGTTCCAGAAGGCTGAATCAAACGTTGGACATGGGAATATCCTGGTGGACAGTTCCACAATGAAATTGACCACATCATAGTCAATCAATGGTTTTGATGACCGATTGTCGCTGTCGTCCCAAAATTCCAAACAGAGTCAGACCACTGTCTCCTTTGTGCAAAATTGTCATTTTAACAATTTTTTTTATAACATGCAGCATCCTCTTGCTGTATCTATTTCCTCATTCAGTGTTTTCACTGTTTATTTTCTTCATTAAATTTTTGCTCAACTGCCTTTCTTGTGTGTGGACAAAGATAAATATATTTATTTCTGTTCTCTTTGTAAGCTTAAAGAAGTGTACAACAGAATTGAAGGGTTTGAGTCAGTTCATGTCTCCCAGTTTCGTAAGTAATACACTGACTTTTTAAAAAGGTTCCCAGAATTCTGCATTGGTCTTGCAGAATGCCTGGTGTTTCCCAGTGACCTATAGTTTGAGAACTGTTCCTCTCCTGACTTGATGGGAAGAATTCTTACTAAAATTTGACAAATTTCTATACTGCTTTAAAAAGTTTTAAGAGAAACTTAATAAATGCAATCCTTGAAAATTAATGAATGCTGTTCTTGAAGTTATTGATCAGAGGCCAGAATGGCAAATCCACAGTTGTGTGACAGAAAATTTGACTGGAAATGAGAAGATATATGGATTGTAAATTGTATAAGAATCGGATTTTTCCTCTTCTTCACAGCAAAAGAGGAAAGAGATTTACTAATCAAATTATTGGTGTTGTATAATGTATATTGAATAAGGGGAACATTTGGTAAAATATTATATGTCCTATAGATACCAAAGATCAAAACCCAATAGTCATTGTCTACAGCAAATAAAGAGATTATTTAGTAAATTATTCTTCTGTTTTGCTTTCATTTCTAAGCTATTTGGTTAGTTAACCATGTGTGAATAATTGTTTAACTATTAATAGTTTGATTGACAAAGAAATGGCTTAGAGGTCACTTAGAACTTGATGTTTTATTTATCTTCTTTATTTTTAATTTTAACAGCAGACATGGGAATTCTTGGCTATAAGCATAATCTTCTAAACATTATCCTTTTAGTATTATAATGTCCTTATATAATAGCCCAATTTCAGAACTTAAAATTAAATGCTTGGGAAAACATTTCTTATTTTACCCTTTATATATTTTTTGGGGGGGTCACACCCAGCAATACTCAGGGATTACTCCTGGCTCTTTGCTCAGGAATTACTCCTGGCAGTGTTCGGGGACCATATGGGTGCCAGGGATCCAACCCGGGTCAACCGAGTGCAAGGCAGAAGCCCTACCAGCTGTGCTATCGCTCTGGCCCCACTTTTTTCCCCCTTATATTAAGGTTTGTATAATTCATTATATTTTTCTTTTTGACTTTGTGGTCATTAAATTCACAGATAAAATTAAAAATAATAATTTTTGTATTTTCCATACAAATTTTTCTTTTCCTTAGTTCTGGTTTAGTCTTTTTTTCTAAGTAATATTTTATTATATCTCATAAGCTATTTCTAATACTTCATAGACATAATTTGTAAGTAATATTTTATAATATCTCTTATAAGCTATTTATAATACTTCATGGACAAAAATCACAGAATTAGTGTGCAGCCTTTAGAACATAACTAGGTTTTAGTGCTCACAGTATGTTTAAAAATCAGTCCTAAGTTTTACTATCTCAACTTATCTGTTGAATAGGACTGGTAATATCTTATGTAATTAACTTACACTCATTAAATCAAATGAAATAGGCATGTAAGAACAATATAAGTAATATGGAATAGACATACCAATGCAAAGATTTTGAGACCATTGATGTATGAGGGTACTTGGATTTACATATTTGAGTAGTAGTTATGTAGTGTTTAAGAACTTAAGCTTTAGATTAGAGGTCTGACTCCATCAAATAATAAAAAGTAACTACTCAAACCAATTTTTCATTGAGACTTAGTTTCCTTATTCATGAAACACTGTTTGCATTATTACATTATCACAGGGTTCATTTGATATATGTGATGTCATTTGTTTTCCCCGACTTCAAACACCCTCTGATTGATCATGGTTTCTGAGTTTATTACATGAACTTCCCAAACTTTAGACTCAAATTTCTACAGCTTACCAACATCTTTTGTGATTTTTCAGTACATGTGAAACTGTGGGCACTTGACTTACATTTTGAATTGATCCACTTCCTCGCTTTTAACCCACTTCTACTGCTTTCCTGTCTCAGTTATGGCAATGCTATTCTTCTAGTTGCACAGAACCAAACTTTGGAGTCATCTTTTATTCATTTTTTATTGATGTATGTAATGAAATGGGCTAAGATTTTTCCAAATATTACTCTACCTGACTTCCTTTTCTATTGTTTTATTGCAATGCAATGACCAGCAGACAGACAGACAGACAGACAGACACACACACACACACACACACACACACACACTCACACCGTAGAGTCCATTATTTAGCTGTGGTGTTCAGGAACCTTCTAATTGCAGCATTTGCCAGGAGTCATACTCTTTATTTTAGTATTTTCACAGGTGCACACTGGAGTCATACTGAATTGTGGTACTTATAGACACCTGACTCTAGTGTGTGTTTTGAAAATTACACATATTATTGCAGTGTCATAGATCCTAAACTAAAGAGCTTCAGGACTGATTTTCAGTACATTAGGGCTGCAACAGGGACCAAACTTTCAGTTTCAAGCTTTTAAAACAGACCTTAACCACTGAGCAATTCTGGAGTCATCAAGCTCAGAAAATTTTCATCAGCTTTGACAAATATATTTTTTGGGGGTCACACCCAGCAATGCTCAGGGGTTACTCTTGATCCTTGCTCAGGAATTACTCCTGGTGGTGCTCAGGGGACCATATGGGATGCCGGGTCCGAACCCGCGATGGCCGCATGCAAGGCAAATGCCCTCCCCGCTGTGCTATCGCCTCCGCCCCAGCTTTGACAAATTGCTTTTAATTAAAAAAGAGCATTTGCATCACACTAAGAGTTCTTTTGTTCTCCTTTCTAGTAGATCTCCAGGCCTATCTTTTCTTCCTAACACAAATAATCACAGATTAGTCTTGCCTCTACTAGAACTTTCTACAAATGAAGTCATCCACTATAGTTTTCTGTGAATCTAGCTTCTCAAATCCATGGCAGTGACTTGTAATACAATCCAAATCTAACCACTTCTGGACATTTGTGCTGCCACTTAATAAGCAAGACCCTCCCCTTAACTGCTGCTCCTGCTTCCCTGCTTGACCCCCTAGTCTATTGCCTTGGTAAATGTGAGTGAGACTCCCAAGAAATAGGTCTAGTCACACCACTACCATTTCATAAAATACAAATGAAAACTCTAGGACCCTAGATGATCTGATTCCTAGTTGCCTTTCTAATATTATTCCCTTCTCATGCCACCCTCATTCACTGAACTTTACCTGACTCAGAAGCTTTACAAGGGATGTTACACTCCATCAGTCTTCTACGTATCACCTATAATTTTTTCTTCTCCTTTAAGCTTCCGCTTCAATACCCCTCTATGCACAGAAGCCATTCCTAGCATTTAAAGTGCCCTTCAATTTTCACTACCATTGTTAATGTGGTACCAGGTTATCATACACAGCAAATTAGACATGCAAGGTGCTTGCTTTTTCTTTCTTTCTTTCTTTCTTTCTTTCTTTCTTTCTTTCTTCTTTCTTCTTCTTTCTTTCTTTCTTTCTTTCTTTCTTTCTTTCTTTCTTTCTTCTTCTTTCTTTCTTTCTTTCTTTCTTTCTTTCTTTCTTTCTTTCTTTCTTTCTTTCTTTCTTTCTTTCTTTCTTTCTTTCTTTCTTTCTTTCTTTCTTTCTTTCTTTCTTTCTCTTCTTTCTTTCTCTCTCTCTTTCTCTTTCTCCCTCCCTCCCCTCCCTCCTCCTCCCTTTCCTTCCTTTCCTTCCTTCCTTCCCTCCTTCCTCCCTTCCCTCCTTCCCTCCTTCCCTTCCTTTCCTTCCTTCCTTCCCTTCCTTCCTTCCTTCCTTCCTTTCCTTCCTTCCTTCCTTCCTTCCTTCCTTCCTTCCTTCCTTCCTTCCTTCCTTCCTTCCTTCCTTCCTTCCTTCCTTCCTTCCTTCCTTCCTTCCTTCCTTCCTTCCTTCCTTCCTTCCTGCTTCTTTCTTTTCCTTTTCTTTTTAGTATTTGGGCTACACCCAGTCCCACTCAGGGCTTACTCCTGGCTCTGTGCTCAAGGAACACTCCTGGCGGTGCTCAGGGGACTATATGTGGTACCAGGGATTGAGCTGTGGTCAGCCACTTGTAAGGCAAGTGCCTTAACCCTTGCATCATTTCTCTGGCCTGTTTCCTTGTTTTTCATCTGTCTTGCCTTCTCCAAAAAATATAAATTCCATGAAGTCAGGGACCAGTCTTGGTTATTCCCAGGGATTCAGTGTCATGCACACACAAGGCAGTGTTGCACAGTGGCGTGACCAGATCTACATTTGAATGATGCTCATTTCTCTTTCCTCATAATTATTACAGGGGGAGAACAGCATCAGTGCCGGGTATGAAGTTGTAGCATCCACCAGCACCTCTGAGCTGCTGTCAGCCATTGAACAGATGGCCGAGGAGGCAAAGGCAGCTCTCCACAAGCTGTTTCCGCTAGAAGACGACTCTTTCCAGGTGTTTGGGGAAGGTAATGCTAACTCCCTCCTTTAAGTATAAGCTCTTTCATGTCTTTAGAATTGAAGAGTTTTCTGATAGAATTTTTCTGATACTGACTTTCAGTAGAAACAGGGAACTGATTCCCCGGCCCTCACCTTGAAGAAACTCAATTTCTGCTGACTCAAATCCTGAGTAATCAGGGAGCTGATCTCCACCTTCCATTGTAAACATAGTGGGAGACTGGTTTTATTGCAGGCTCTGCTGGAAACTATTCAGCCGTGTTTACTGGCATACATGCAGTGGCCTTGGGCGCCTCGCCATGAACCAAGGAAAAATTTATGTCTCCAGATCTTTGACATATATATGTGCACATACAGATACACAAATATAACTGACACACAGATATACACATACACAAGAACACAAAAACACAGAAACGTACTTTTTATTCAGATATTTTATTATTTTTGTGTACATGTAACCTTAACCTTCTTACCAAAATCTCAACACTTTCTTTACAAAGCTTTATTTAATAAATATTTAGTGGCCACAGTAGCTTAGCACATTGGGCAGATAGTGGCTGAAGGTGGAGGCATGAGGGAAAAAAGAAAAATCCCAGCATTCTGGATCACCCATTCAAGGTTTCTGCTGTGGTAAGTATCAGTTACCAAGCACATTTGCAAAAGTCGTCATAACATGAGTGTCTTCTGACTTTTTATGTTTAAAATTTTTTTGAAGCACCTTGATTCTGTTTTGCAGAATTGAATGTTGAAGCACCTTGATACTGTTTTGACAGGATTTCATGTAGACACTGTTCCCACACCACACCCTCTACCAGAGTGTCTACTTCCCTCCACAACTGTCTCGAACTCCCATCCCAAGCACCTGCCCCCACCTACCCCTCACCCATCCCTGTTTTTAGTAAGCTCAGTTCTTTAAACCAGTATGCCAAGCTTTTAAAAATGGTGCAAAGTCTCTTACCTCCATGGTATCTACATATACCATGCTTGGTGAAGTCTGTTGGAAGGAGAGGGATAGATACGGATCTCTTTCAGATGCAGTACCTAAAGACAAGCAGCAAGATAGCAATAAAGGGCCAGAGGCGACAGAACTGGAAAACTGATCCACACAATTGAATTTGTGTGTGTTGGGGTGGGGGTGGGGTTGAAAGGGTGGGGCACTGGGGGCCTTGGGAGAGGGAAGGAGGTACACTCGTGATGGGTGTGGTTTTGGAATAATGTACATGGGAAACCATCATTACCAATATTGTAAATCACAGTGCCATGATTAATAGAACTTGTTCTTTTTAATTTTAAAAATGAAAGAAAGGGATGTAAAGTGGAACATGAAACTCCTAAGTAACAATTGCCTATCTTGTGGGCCAGAAATCAAATCCAGGATCCGAATGGGCAAGACAAAGCTGAGTCCTCTACACTGCCGCATCCTACACTCACTGTCCATCCCTCGACCATGTTATTGCTGCTGTTTGTTTGTTTGTTTGTTTGTTTGGGGCCACACCTGGTGGTACTCAGGGCTTTACACTCAGGGATCACTTCTGGCAGGGTTTAGCGGACCATATAAGATGCTGAGTATTGAACTTGGGTCCACCATGTGCAAGGCAAATGCCCTCCCTACCTGCTTTTACTTTTGTGTTTGCTCAATATTATTTCTGATTTCTTCCATAAGGTCTTGAAAATTTTCTAAAATTCCTTTAAAGAGTTAAGTATACTTGATGTAAACACACTACCTTTATTCTCCATGTTGATAATACTATTTGGTAGTCGATTAAAAAATGCGGGATAGAGGAATAATACAGTAAATAGGGTGCTTGTCTTGCACATGACTGACCAAGATTTAATCCCATATGGTACCCCCTAGCACTGCCACAAGTGATCCCCAAACTTAGGGTCAGGAGTAAGTCCTGAACACTGCTGGGTGTGCCACACCCCAAATAAAAATAAAAAAGTAAAATTTTTGAGCATAACAGACACTTAAAGAGCAAGGAGCCAACCATGGGCAAGACTAGGGGAGCAGAAGGTATTAATTATAGACCTCATTCCCATGACTTTATGAAATGGTTTGAGGCTCTTTATGTTCCTGGAGCAGGCAGGTGCCCTTGGGCTCTACTTGCATGAGACAGTCATATGGAGATGTTGCTGGTGCCCGCTCGAGAAAATCGATGATGAACGGGAAGACAGTGATACAGTGACAGTGACATGGACATCCTTTCAAAGATGAGAAATTGAGCTTCCATTTGACCCAGCCATACCACTCCTGGGAATATACTCTGGGAAGCCCAAAACACACAGAGGAAACACCATCTGTACTTTTTTGTTTTGCTTTTTTTTTTTTAGGTCACACCCGGCAATGCTCAGGGGGTTTCTCCTGGCTCTGCACTCAGGAATTACTCCTGGCAGTGCTCGGGAACTAAATAGGATGCTGGGGATGGAACCTGGGCCGGCATGGGCTGGCCGCATGCAAGGCAAGCACCTTACCCGCTGGGCTATCGCTCTGGCCCACCATCTGCACTTTTATCTTCATAGCAGCACTATTCACAATAGCCAGAATCTGGAAACAACCAGAGTGCCCAAGAACTGATGACTGAATAAAGAAACTATGGTACATCTACACAATGGAATATTGTGCAGCTGTTAGGAAAATGAAGTTATGACATTTGCCTATAAATGGATGGACATGGAGAGGCTCATGTTGAGTGAAATTAGACAAACGGAAAAAGACAGATACACAATGACTGCATTTATTTGCATGACATAAATATACATATACACATGTATATATACATATATATTATGATACCAATATCCAAGGTCAGACAAAACATGAATCAGGGAGGTCTTGTCAAAGATGGAATCTACCACAAGTATGTGGGAGTCAGAGATTAGGTAAGACATAGAAGGGAACAGTGTGCTGATAATCGTTGAAAATGATAAAACCAGCCTAGAACTGAGCATTGAATATAGGCTAAAAGATCACTGTCACTATATCACTGTCTGCCCGCTCATCGTTGATTTGCTTGAGCAGGCCCCAGTAACATCTCCATGTGTCCTGTCTCATGCTAGTGGAGCCCAAGGGCATCTGCTTGCTCCAGGAACATAAAGAGCCTCAATCCATTCTGGAATGAGGTCTATAAGATACAAGATAAAGCTAAAAGATACACCAGATAACCTCTAAACGTATATATTGCAGTGCACAATGTGTAAGAAGGAGAGAGAGAGAGAGAGAGAGAGAGAGAGAGAGAGAGAGAGAGAGAGAGAGAGAAAAGATAAAGAACCTGCAACAGAGGCAGGCTAGGGAAGGGGGAGGAATTGGGGACATTGGTGGTGGGAAATGGGCACTGATGGGGGATGGGTCCTGGAACACTGTATGACCGAAACCCGAACATGAACATATTTGTAATTGTATATCTCACGGTCATATAATAAAATATTTTTTAAAATTTAAAAAAAAAGAGGTGCTGATAACTTTGGAGCTGAGCATCAAAGGCAATGTTTTATGCTGTAAGTCCCTTAGGTTTTGACTCTGAAAATACAGCAGCTAAAATCCTACTCCATGATTTATAGAAAATTTGTTACATTATATTATTACAGAATATTCCAGAGATATTTTCCTCTCTACTTTCATTCTTTCCAGTCCAGTGTAACAGCATGGTCTTTGGATTCGGGTCTCAGAATGATGAGTACACTCTTCCCTGCACCCGTGGGTACACAGGAATCGTAACAGTCATGTGCCAGCCCTCCGGATGGGAGATCATCAGGGAGACATGTGTGCTCTCTCAGCTTGAAGAACTAAAGGAGGTAAAATATTTCCACTGGGCAGATTTGCCTTAGTTTTGATGCTAACAGCAGGCATCTCCCTCAGCTTGACCGGGAAGAGGGGGGAAATTCATTCATTTGTCTCCTTGAGCAGTACACAAAAATAGAAGCATGATATCAGACCATGATAAACCCATGGAGTCCAGACACAAGTAGCCATCTCTTGGAGGCAGCTGATTAAGTAAGAATGCAAATTGATAGCTTTGGTAGAGAAGGGTGCTGTAGAGCAGTGAATCTGTGATGAAGAGGTTACAGATAGTTGGGAGAACCACACTAAGATGAACTGAAAAGTCAAGAAAGCCTGGATGTCAAGGATTCAAATGAAGGTCTAAATCAAATTTACCCAAATCCTTTTATAGATTAGAAAAAAGAAAGAACTAAGGGTCCTTTTGCTGGTGTCAGTGTTGAACTAGCAACTGGCCAGTTGACTTTTTCTAGTCCAGTTCTGTGGTCTTTATATAATTGTCTCATATTTAAGGTCCATATATTTATTTGTCCATTTAAGGTCCAATCCTTAAAACAAGGAAGATAAAACAGATGAAACAAATGATGAGGAATTAATCAGAATTCAAGTCACAATAACAGTGCACTCCATGACAAGAAAGAAAAGAACATTTTTTCTGCAAAAAAGATCTCTGTGGCAGAACAGAACATTTGTCTTAGACGCAGGTCCTGTGGATTTTAGTAGAAAACCCCAGAATGGTATTTAATCCAGGACTTTGTTTAGTTGCAAATGTAGAAAATTGCATCTCCTTTTCTGGGCCTCAGTTTCTTCATCTGTAAACTTGGGAGTAGATTGCTTTGGGGGGGTGTGTCTCTCATCTTCTTGCTTCTTTGAACATGAAGCACAAATGTTTAGTTCATCATAGCAGGTGAGGGCAGACACAGCTGGTATCGTGACAGAATGACATTGTCCACTGAGATGAGTAAAAGGGGAAACAGGTAAGGACTGGGCTTCTGGGGACTTGTTTGGCTAGAAGAAGAAGGAGATCACCCTGAGGTATCATTTTCTAGGTTAGCCCAGAGCAATGGAAGCACATGGGGAAATTGGGGAGAAAGTCAAACTGCAAATCCAGTGGTAACATTCTGTCCAATCTCCTTTCGCTTCTCATAGTACAAGCATTTTTAGCACAGTATAGTGAATATGTACAGGATTTAATGCCAGTAGACCCTAAGTGCCAGGTACCCATTTTTTAACTGGGTTAAAAAATTTAGTGCCAGGTACCCATTTTTTTTAACTGGGAATAAATGGATTCATGTTCTAGTTTCTTTAAGAATAAAGGAAAAGCAATAATGACACTTCCCTCAATGTGTGGTCTAAAGATGATACCAATTATTTCTGGCAAGGCACTTCACATTCTATCAGGGAATCAGTGACAGAGAAAGCATAAAAAACCAGCTCATGGCATTATCATTGTTATAGTTAAATGAACCGTACAAATATCAGTTACTTATGGTAAAAACAACTACACTTAAATTTTGTGAGGTCCAGCACATCATTGTTTTCTAGATATTAACCACTTGGGTTTCTAGAATTTTAGTGTGATCGCAAGCAATGCCACTGAGGAAGACATGTCATCTTTGGTGCGAAACCTCTCGATGGTCATTCAGCAAAGTCCAGCAACCACAGCTGGAGATCTGGCTTCAGTGGTATCAATTCTGGGCAATATTTCAGCCTTGTCCATGGCAAATCTTTTCAACGTGTCCAATTCAACAATGGAGGTATGGTCAACCTATGTTCTAAGGGCTCTCTATACACATACGATCTCAGAGGTTGGGGATGTGGCTCAGAGGTAGAGTACTGACCTTGCATGTTAGAGGCACTGGGTTCAATTTTCTACACTGTCTCCAGAATACAAATAAAAAGATGATTTCTTGGAGGCATGTCAAAAACCTAAATTAATAGACAGGGTTGGAAAGAAGACCAGAGAGGCCGTTTAACAGTTTATGTGGACCTTACTGCTTCCTCCTCAGTGTTCCAGGAAGTCGGAGAAAGAATAATAGTTCACAGTAAGATGGAGTCAGACAGCACGTACTTAGGGGAAAACCTTACTGCCTTTGCACAATATGACACGTATCAACATTAAACATCTGTTTACTGTCGATAACTCGTCTTTCCTGTAGTCATAATCTCTGACTTCAATGGTATATATTTTAAGAGTCCCTGGAGAATTCATCTTTTACTTTGAATATTTAACAATTGATTTAAGATTTTGTAAATAAGACTCATATACTCTAAGAAATGAAAAGAATGAGGCAAAGATAAAATAACTATAAGCTGTTCACCACAGAAGAATCATTGTCTTCGTTTTAGGAATCACTGTATTTCCTAAAAGAATACACAGCCAAGTATCTAAATAGATACTTGTTAAGCAGTATTAAAAACATTTTGCTTTTTGTATTTGTATCTCAAAGCATGTGTATCACTTGTATTACTTGTCTTACCGTTGTTCATCGATTTGCTAGAGCAGGCACCAGTAACATCTCCATACATCCTGTTGCAAGCAAGTGTAGCCCAAGGGCATCTGTTTGCTTCAGGAACAGGAAGAACCTCAAACCATTCCTTCAGGACATGGGAATGAGGTCCATAATTGTTACTGGTTTTTGACATATCAAATAAAAGAGTATACCATGGGTAGCTGGTATACTCTCAGTAGAAGGCTCTCGTCTCAAGCATTTACTGATGAAACTCAATGGGGAAAGATCAGGTTTTCTCTTGGGTGGAGTTCTAAGGAGCTTTGGAGACTGGATGTTGAGAATGACTGACCTATAAGTGGGGGGGGGTTCCTCTGGCTTCTTGCTAGGCTCACTGGAGTGATGGGCCATGGCTAGAACCTGCCTAGAACTGTATAGAGTGTATAAATGTGAAAGATCCTGGGAAGTACCTGATCCTAACATACAGTACTATCTAAGACAGTCGCACGGCCACAGAGTGGCCCTGCACTAATGGAGCTGTGGGTCTGGTGTGCCTCTCTTCTGGGGTTGGAGGTGGAGGTGGAGGAATGGGAGGAGGGGCCCAAATTCCTGCTCCAAGTCTGGCCAGCCTAGCCCCCCCCCCCTGCACGTGTGAGCGAACCCTTGGAGCTATGTTGGACTCGGCCAGGGGCTGGCCGATCACTTTACTGCCACCAGAGTTCCATGGGTTGCTTCCACGTGGGGCCAAGCGTGCAGCTGTGGGTCTGGAGTGGTTGGGTCTGGATTGTCAGAGCATGTGTAATTTTATAAAATTGAATTATATAATATGTAACTTTACATAGAAAAATGCAATTATTCTTTACAAGGTGAGCATATTTCAGAAATGACATTAAATATGATTAAGTCAACTCCCTGCATCAAAGATGCTTGTATTTCTTTTCATTTGTTCATTTTTTTAAAGTTTTTGGCCACACCTGGTGGCTTACTCTTTCCTGGCAGGAATTGAGAGGACACAAGATGCACCAGGGATTGAATCCTGGTCAGCTATGTGCAAAGCAAGCACTTAATTCACTGTACTGTATATAGTACAGATCTTTTGAATGTTTCATTTTCTTTTGTCTGGAGTCCACATCCCAAAGTGCTCAGGGTCTACTCTTGGCTCTGTACATAGAGATCTCTTCTGACATTACTTGGGAAACCATATGCAGAACAGGGATCAAATTCAGGTTGACCAAGTGCAAGCCAAACTTATAAACTGCTGTACTATCTCTCTGGCCCCTGCACAGTATTCATTTTTTAAAGAAAATATCATTGGATATTTACAAGAGATTAGCTAAAAATGACACAAAAAGACTAAAAAGAAAACTAAGGGAAATTCAGATCAGGGAAACTCAAACAAAAAACCATTTGAGGTTCTTGGCGCCAGTGGAATATGGACACTAAAGGGTTCAAGGAGCTCTGGAGAATAAGATTTGGCCTTGGGAATGCCTGGAGCAAAAAATGAGGTGGTGATTCTTGGGGTCCTCATCTGATGATGTTAGAGGTCATATTTTACTGGGGATCAAGCTCAGAGCCTCAAACACATAGGGTATATGATCACCATTTGACCAATATCTCCAACTCTGAAAGTGGCTACTTTTAATGAGTTGTTATATAAAAGGACTCTGATGTTACGACTGAACTTTAATATATATTAGTATATGCTTATTGCTATAGTCCAATTTTCACTTTCCCTTTGTATTCTCTATTAAACAAAAAATTTTATATATGCATGAATTAAAACATGAACACCTGTGACCTGAATTTAGAACCTCTAAGGTGAGTGAGATATGCATCATACGGAGAGATCATTTTTCCCTTTTTTGTTTGGCTTTGTTTGAAGTTTGAGTCACACCTAGCAGTGCTCAGGTTTATTGAGCACTTGGATCTGTGTGCTAAGGTTACTCTTGGCAGTACTGAGCATGAAAGGTCCAAATGCCAGGCTGAGGATTAAATTCAAGTTGGCAGAATGCAAGGCAAGTGCCCTGCCTGCTGTACCATCTCTCTAACCCTTTGTTTCAAATGAATTATTTTTTTTTTGTTTAGGCAACATAAGTTGTTCATAGTTTACTAAGTTTACAATTGTAAAGCAATTGTATTTACATTCTTCAGGAAAGATTCAATTGCTGAGTTCTTTCTCAATCATACTGAAACCCCAGTGTTCATTTAAGTTCCCTCACTTGGTCATCTGGAACTTTACATGGTTCTGATCATCTCAGTTTATTATTTTTCTTTTGGTTTTTGGACTATGCCTAGTGGTTCTCTGGGACTACTCGTGGTTTAGAAACTGAGACTTTCACTCCCAAGAGGACTTGGGGATCATGAAGTGTTGAAATTAAACTTGCGTGCAAAGCATGTGCTCCAGCATGTAAATCCCAGGCCTCATATTCAATATTCATTTTAGAGCATTTATTATAAAGAGCTATTATGCTGAATAATATTATTTTATTTTAATGTCCTCTGGAACTTATTCACTCTGTCTGAAACTTAATACTAATAACGCTCCACTTTTAGCCTTCTTACTTGTTTACTCAAAATAGAAATGACTTTTATCTTTATATTTCAGGATGTCATTAATATAGCCGACCATATCCTTAATTCAACATCAGTAACAAATTGGACAGTATTGCTGCAGGAAGAAAAGTATGCCAGTTCAGAGTTACTAGAGATATTGGAAAACATCAGCATTCTGGTGCACCCAACAGTGCTGCCTCTGAATTTTTCTCGGAAATTCATTAACTGGAAAGGAGTTCCAGTGACCGAACGTCAATTCAGGGAGGGTTACAGCTATGAGACCAAAGTGTTCACAAGAAATACTTCCAGTCCCATCAGAGGACATGTGCTAATTGGGTCAGATCAATTCCAGAGGTCCCTTCCAACAGCTATTATCAGCATGGCCTCATTGACCTTGGGGAACATTCTACCTATTACCCAAACTGGAAATGTTCAGGTCAATGGTCCTGTGATATCCACAATTATCCAAAACTTTTCCATAAATGAAGTTTTTCTGAGTTTTTCCAAGATACAATCAAATCTGAGTCATCCTCACTGTGTGTTCTGGGATTTCAGTCACTTGCAGTGGAACAACGCAGGCTGCCACTTTGTAAATGAAACCCAAGACACAGTGACGTGCCGATGTACGCATCTGACCTCCTTCTCCATACTGATGTCACCCTTTGTTCCCCCCTGCAATCCTCCCTGCTGTGAAATGGATCACCTTTGTGGGACTGGGCATCTCCATTGGAAGTCTCCTTCTATGTCTGATCCTGGAGGCTGTGTTTTGGAAACAGTTCAAGAAAAGCCAAACCTCACACACCCGTCATATTTGCATGGTGAACATAGCCCTGTGTCTTCTGATCGCCAATCTCTGGTTTATTGTCGCCATCACTCTGGATACCACAGCAACGCCCCCTGGAGTCTGCATCGCTGCAGTGTTCTTCACACACTTTTTCTACCTCTCCTTGTTCTTCTGGATGCTAATGTTGGGCATCCTGTTGGCGTATCGGATTGTCCTGGTGTTCCATCACCTGGCCATGCCCTGGATGATGGCTGTTGGATTCTGCCTAGGCTATGGGTGCCCTCTCCTTATAGCTGTAATCACTATTGCAGTCACACAGCCTAGCAATGAGTACAAAAGAAAAGATGCATGCTGGCTTAACTGGTCAGATGAGAGCAAACCTCTTCTGGCTTTTGCTGTTCCTGTACTGATTATTGTGGCTATGAATTTGGCTGTGGTGCTGCTAGTTCTCACAAAACTATGGAGGCCTGCTGTGGGTGAGAAACTGAGCCAAGAGGACAGAGCCACGGTTATCCGCATGGGCAAGAGTCTCCTAATTCTGACCCTCTGTTGGGGCTCACTTGGGGATTTGGCTTAGGGACATTGGTGGACAGCCAGAATCTGGCCTGGCATGTTATTTTTGCATTACTCAATGCATTCCAGGTGAGAACTGTTAAGTCTAACTTATTATATTGTCAGCACTTGGGACCTTTATAGACCATTGAGGTTAAGATCACTACCCCATGATGCTCTTATTTTACTGTCTCCCTGCAAACTATGACTTAAAACTGCCTGGCAACATTGAATCAAAACCATAAATCCACTTTATTCCAAAGTTACTTTCACACAGAAGCAGAATCGCAGACTTTTTTTTTCAGTTATCTACTCCAGAGTTTTAAATCTGTTAGCGTTCACACAATTACCATTAATCCCTCTTGCTGCTGACTCTTGAACAAAACTCAAAAAAAAAGCATGCAGGGAAAGAATAATCAATACTTGTTGGAGCTCAATGGTGCAAAAGAAAATTACTGGAGATCAAGCAGAGGCTGGCAAAGCGAGATTATCTATGCCTTTATAAATACAGCTAAATTGAAACACAACTATGGCCATTCAGTTAATTTATTTCTACATAGTCCATGGTTGCCCTTACTCCAGTGGCAGAGCTGAGTAGTTGCAACAGAACTAGTATGGTCTGAAAATGTTTGCTGAATTCTGCTATAAAGGATGGCATTTACGTACCATGAACAAGAGGATTCAAAGAAGAGTGGCATAGTACTCCTTAGGTATGGCTGAATCTGGGAAAGAGCATTTAATCCGGTTTCAATGCAGGTTTTGACTGCCTCCTCTTCACAATGACCATGAAAGTAGTATTTACATTTGAGCACTGAAATTAAATAGGTCTGACTCAGACATTTTACTTTATCAAATTTGTAATGTATAACAAATTACTTATTACATTATAGAGCAAATTTGGGGATTAAAGGAGATAGTTTAGCACTCAGCCTAATGCCTTGCACACAGTAAATGATTCTGAGATGTCTCTTCACAGTAGCTGGCTTCTAGCCTCATTAGCATAGGTGTGCTAGGGAGGACATTCATGGCAAGCACAAATGTAATGGTTTTCCTGTTGAGGAATGGAAGGGCTGACCAATGGAGATGGGCTATCTGATGTGCCCAGTGAGGGTGCTCTAATTACAAAGAGGAGCTGTCCTAGGGTCAAACTTGATGGAAAGGGTGATGGAGAGGTTGACTACCTCCATTTCACTTTAATGGTGGAACTCACTGTGTGGCACTTAGTAATCATTAGAAAATGTTTATTAAATTCCTGGTCTAAAAGAAAACCAAAGATGTAAAGGTACAGATCAAGGGAGAGTTATTTTACTTTGAAGTTTAGGACGACACAAAGGATTAAATGAAGCTCTGCTTGCACTTAAAAAACTTTATTCAGTGTTCTATTTATTTATACATTGAGCAAATACATTTGAGCTCCTGGGCTCTGATGATTCGGTCACTGATGAGGTTGCCTTTAAAGTAATTATGATCTAGTAGGAAGACAAACAAGAAAACAGCCTCAGCGTGACAGAAATACTTGAATTCCAGAAAAAGATAATATGTGTGATTTGTTCTACTTTTTTTTTAAAAAGGGTTTTTTCATCTTATGCTTTGGAATACTATTGGACAACAAGGTAAGTGTGTCTGTTATCGCTCCATTCTCCAACTCAGGCATCTAACCTCTTCCTTTCCATTTAGTTCTGGCTCCTTCATTCATATAGTAACATGTTGAACTATAAGCATTTTTACAATACAAATTTAATATTTTACAATGGTAGGCTCAGTCAGGAGACAAGGGAACTAGATATTCACTGTTGATAATAAATCTATATAGAAAAAAATTATAACAAAATGTGAACATAATAGAAAAATACAAATAATTTTTAGTTTTAATTTTTCTACCTGATATTATGCTTTGGCATTAATTACAAAGCAAGCATACTTTCCTTATGTATAAATGTCCTTATTTTCCTTTTTTTTTGGTTTTTTTTTTTTAAATTAATTATTTTGGCTTTTGAAACTGTTCTTTGTTTTGGTAAATTTGTTTATAAGTTAAAAAATCTAAATTCTGCCAAGAACTTCTAGGAAATTTTACAGTCAAATATCAATTTCAAACTTTGGTTTTGCTCTTGATTTGTCTATGGTGACTGTATATATAAATCTACTAAATAATTCTTTGTTGTTCTTATAGCTACGACAATTGCTATTCAACAAGTTGTCCCCTTTAAGCTCTTTGAAACAATCATCAAAGGTAATTATCTTCTACTGCTTTGGAAGTAATACTTATAAGCTTCAAATTTCATATTTTTCTTTTCTATAATTCTACAGAAAACTCAATTTTGCACAAATTCTTTAAATTTCTGTCACCATTATATTTCTGGTATCTGGTATCATGTCCTGTCCATGGTCAACATGCATTAATGAACTGTTGAGTGAGACAGAACATATGAATTAGTTAACGAATGAATGAGTGAGAGTGGAGAACTAGGATGATACTCAGTTACTCAGAACTGTGAGTGCTCTTGTGGGCACTTACCTTTGACCCAAAATGTTTGCTGCAGTCTGACGTGTATAGACTCTAAACAGGGTCTAGAGTTTTCAAATCCTTTTCTCTGCCTGATTTTCTGAACCTATTCACCATTTTTCCTTCTTCCGAGATGCTGGGAGGGAAACCTTGGCTAATACCCCGTCTGCCACCCAGTCTGTATAATGCTCTTTTGGATTTTCTTTCTTAAGCTGGTAAAACTGAGGTAGTCCTTTGCTGTTTTAAGTCTTCAAATGGATCAGTTTATATGGAAACAATTCCTGCTCCATTCTTTGCCACAAAACTGTAATTTATAGAAGAGGATAGCTAGCAGCAAAAATTCTTGTGTGCATATTATGTATTTTTTTTCAGTCTAAGTGGACTTTTGTCTCAGCAAGAATGAGGGCCTTTCAGAAAAGATTCTAAAGATTTCTGGGTTAGATAAAATCAACAGCCTAGCCTAATGTGTGTCCTTTAAGAACCTTCATGGATATTTAGAGAGTTTTGCAAGAAACAATATAACCTTTTGTAATAAAAAAAAAGTGAGGAAAATAGCTTCTGACATTAACACAGTTTCCCAAGTCTGCATTCTCTAGCCAAAAGCACAGCTGTGAGCTAGGGAGTAAGTGACCCATGAGCCTCTGCCTTGCTCTGTATTTTATCCCAGTCACCAATGGGCTGTGTCATTTTCTGAAAGTCATTTAGTAACTTTTGGTTTCAATTTTCTTCACAGCAAAGATTAAGTGTTTGACTGGTTACTCAAAGCAGAAGTTGAAAATTTTGTGATTTTGACATTTTTTTTGGTCTTAAGGTACTCAAATCCCTTGAGCCAGAAAATGTGAAACTAAGGAATCGTTCTCTAAGGAAAAGGAGTGATTGTGGCACATGTGGCTACATTAAAAGGGAAAATTTCAACTAATAAATCCAGAGAGGATGCTTTCTGCTCTACAGAGCAGGAATTCTGATTATTTTTATTTCAAAATAAATCAAAAAGATGTCTGGTAATTTTTTTCTCCTTGATTTTGGCATTATGTTGACACATTTCAGAAAGTGGCAGCAGTTAATAAGGGTTTTGTTGCTACTGAATTTGTACCCTTTGTCTAATTTCTCTCTGCCTGTCTCTGTCTATCTGTCTCTGTCTCTCTGTCTCTGTCTTTCAATCTCTATATCTGTCTGTCTGTCTCTCTCTGATGTGTGTGTGTGTGTGTGTGTGTTGCCAAAAAATTGAACTCAGGAAGTCACACATGCAAGGCAAGTGGTCTCATCTTGCTGAGATGCAACCTTGGTCTTCCAGTTTCAAGTTAAGTGATGAAAGTAAGATTTTGCTTCTCTTTGTCTAGGTGGCTCCTTGCTTTTAAATGAATGGACACCTGGCATAAGAAAATAAGAGTATTTGTAATTTTCTGATGGAGCTTGACTTTTTTAAGGAAGCAGAGACCCAGAGTTGAGGGATGATGAGATGGGAGGAGACTGAGTGTCAAGAAAGCAAGGGTGGTGCCTTTCTGTGGACATGGACCAGGAGTCACAGGGTGGAGCTGTATGGCTAGGATGTGATGAAGGCCATGTGCAGGGAGGGATGAGCCAATGAAGAGCGAGAACAACAAATGAGTCTGGGAGCTGGTAGCAATGGACTGATGAGGAGGTCCAGGGTGGAGTTAGATTCTTCTCTACACCGGGAAGTAATTGTCAGACTGATGCAAAGAGAAGCAGGGGGTGGAGGGGCACAGTATGTTCTTGATGTTGGACAATTTAGACCTGGATACCTTCTGTTTTTGTTTTTTGTTTTTTAAATAGGAGACAAGGCCATCCACTGAGAGATGAGAAGAGGGCTGTGAAGTAGGGTTCTCAAACAGACAGTGAAAACACGGATAGTTGGTTGAAGTGACTGGAAGAAGCCAACATTGTTCTCAGCAAGTCCCATCCCTCAAGCCACCATAACATCAAGTGGACCCACAATGTGTTTGTTTTCACAATCCTCTCCTGCTAGAGGGTGTAGCGTGCCTTCTTGGTCCATTCTCTCTTACTCTTCACTAATAACAAATTCCAGTGACCTCTACAGAATCCCTCTCCACAATGATTGGATCTAGTCATTTGTAGTTCTTGTGATATGGGTCCCGTTATTCAACCAAAAATTTTACAGTCATGGAAACTTCTATGCCTAAAAACGTTGTTGTTGTTGTTTTATAAATAAATGTACATTTGAAACCAGACCAGACTTTACAGAGTTGTAGAGTGTGTTTTAATCTGAGTCTTCTCTCTAAATGGGCAGGACAGTTTGAATGCAATGAGTTTAGGACATTTTTTAAGTTACAGTGTTAGATGACTGGTGGCTCGAATTCTAAAATGAACTATGCATTTTTGCATTGAAACCTTCAAGTGTTTCTCATTCCTGTCTCTATAATGTTCCTCCCTCCCTCTAAGCTTAATATACAGTAGTTACTTACATATATCTGGAGAGTGGGACTTTATCTTTGACCTTTGAACATATAAGAACTACTTTTGCCCTCTAGATTAAGCTTGCTGATAAAATTCAATATAGGAAAAAGTAGAACTTATGCTTTTCAATATTTCTGATGCTTAAACAGTGCCTGGTATATATTAACACTCCATATGAGCTGTTAAAGGCCAAATAAATTGATGAGTAAGAGTAATAAAAGATAAAATGGATCTTAACAAATGTATCTTTTTGTTTGTTTGCTTGGCCTACCGAGTGATGCTCAGGAGGTTCAGAGTCCCCAATGGGGATTCTTTTTTTTAAATTAATATTTTATTATACCACTGTGAGATATACAATTACAAATTTGTTCATGTTTGGGGGTTTCGGACACACAGTGTTCCAGAACCCCGCCCTCCACTGTTGCAGGACCCAAGGGCCCACCAGTGCCTATTTCCCTCCACCAGTGTCCCCGATTCCCTCCCCCCTCCCAGAGCCTGCCTCTATGGTAGGTTCTTTATCTATTTTCTCTCTTTCTCCCTCCCCCCTCTCTCTCTTCCTTCTCTCTTACATATTGGGATTATAATACACACACTTAAAGGTTATCATGTGTATCTTTTGCCTGTATTTAATGCTCAGTTCTAGGTTGGTATTAGCCTTTTCAACAATTATTAGCACAATGTTCCCTTCTCTGTCTTACCTAACCTCTGACTCCCACACAACTGTGGTAATTTCCACCCTTGACAAGGCCTCCTGATCTACATTTCACCTGACTTTGGATTCTGGTATCATAATATGTATATACATATATACATGTATATATATAAAATGACATATATATGGCATATATGTCATGCAAATTAATGCAGTCTTTCTATATCTTTTTCCTTCTGACTAATTTCACTCAACATGATCCTCTTCATGTCCATCTCAATGGGGGATTCTTGACCAGATAGGCTGCAGTTCAGTGCAGCAGTTTGAGGACATGGTGCTGCTTTGGCCCTGGCGTACTGGACCTGGTCTACCCCCTTTGCTCCTGTCGGTGCTCAGAGTCTTCAGGACCACACTTAGCAATGTTTAGTGTCTCCAGGTCTGCACCTGGGGATGCTCAGGAGAAGGGGGGGGGGGGGGGGGGGGAGGGGGGACCCATATGTACTCTTTAAAAAAAAAAAAAAGAAAAGCTGCTTCTAGTTTGTTGTTAGAAATTATAAGGTATATAGGACATAGAGGTTATTTAGAAATAATGCTTAGTCTTTTAAAATTGGTTAAAATGAAAGTGCATAGTCATTTTAAATAGAAGAAAGAGAAAGTGAATAATTTTATTTATTTTGGAAAACAGTACACTATGTAGATGGAATAAAAATTATGAATGACACACACAAAAGTCATACCATCACTAAAAGAACACTATTTAGTCTGAAGAATTTTTTTTTGTGTGTGCAGCAAAACTCATCAGATTTCTCTGCCAATTCCAAATTTACAAAACCTTTCAAACCATTACAACACAAAGGTGAGTTTCAGCAAATAAAAGGTAATAAGATGTAGATACGGATAACATAGGGGGGATTGTATAAAGAATATTTTAAGACAACTTTGAGAATGTGAAACTGTCAAGCATCTGCGTATTGCAGGCTCAACAGGCTGGTACTCAGAGCTAACAGAACTCTGTTGGGATTCTCATGCTCATGGAAACCAAATCCAAGCACTGTTCCATCATTTTGCTTTCATCAAAAAATTACTTCCATTCCACAGTTAGATATAGTAAACCTGTGACATTGATGAGTTGAGGCCACAGGATGGAGTATAATTAGATTGAGGGCAATTGTGTCATCACTAGAAAATCACTCATTTGGTCAGCTCTTGAGCAGTGGGTATGGAAGGACCAGGTGTTTGTGCCCCAATATTGAGCCCCTACAGTGTCACAGAGAGCACCTGTCCACAATGATGAAAGATATACGTCTGCTCTACTTATGACACGAGTGGTTTCTATACTTTTTATCTGCTGCTATTAAAATCAGAAAGATTGAACAGATAGTTAAACACCACAAATATCTCAGTATTATCGAAGTGTGCCATTAGAGTTGAGAAGAAGATATTGATTGCCTTGCAGGCTACACTGAAGTCACGACTAAGGAAAAGTCTATTTTCCTTAAAGCCGTATTATTTTTCTTATTATGGCAGAAAACTGGGAAGGTCATTTTAGATTCACATGAAAATTATTTACATTTTAGATAAAGTTCAGTGTCTGAAATTGGAAAGGAATTTCCTACCCACAGGGTTCAATGTGCTCACCCAGAACTCTTGGACTGTGTTATCATTATCATCAACTAGCCTGACCGATCTTTACAAATCACCCTTTGTTCTGCATCAGTAAAAATGAAAAACTATGAGATTATTATGTTTCCTTCCAGCAGTAATATTTGTGTCCTCAAGTCTCCTTTAACCCATTTCCCAGCTGTATTTGAGAAATACAGTGTGTCTGTTCTCAACAAAGGAAAAATTCTAGTGTAAATGAAAAGTTATACTACTGACTGTATTCTAGATCTTTCCTAATGTCTTCCTAAAACTGTCCAGAATTGTAAAGAATTACATAGGCTTATATTCAGTACAATTTTAGTACATTGATACAGCATGCTATCAGTAATTCTTATTCTCTTTGTTTCTCCCTCAGGCACTTATTCATTTTCTCATACTGGAGATTCCATGAATGATATAATACTGACTCAGTATTTATCAAGTGAATGAGACCGGGAATCATAAAATCAAGGAAAAGTTTTTGGAATAACTTGACATTTTTAACTAAATGTCAGTGAAGAAGTTATGCTCACTATTAGATGGAATTTTCTGATTTAGAAAACTGGGAATAAAATAAGGTGGTTTCAGCAGCTTCCCTGTTGCCTTTCTTATTTTAAGTGGAAAGATTAATTTGCATGTGGTTTGATTCAAGTAAATTGGTTCTGAATGTAGAATAGTACTTTTTCTCAAAAGTGTGTCTGTGGTGCATGCCTTTCACAGCTACAGACTGTTTTCATGAAATGTGATTATATGCATGGCATTTATAATTTTAAAGATTGGAGAAAGCTTTATGAAATTACGTTAAACATCTGAGCTTTCTTATCAAAAAAGGAACTGGTGCATACTTCCTAGAGAAAATATATTATTTCCTTCCCTAATTTTCCAGTTAGATTTTATGCTTGTATTTTACTTTATAGATTCAGACACTTCACCATGATAGTTAATAAGAAGTGAAATGGAAGTTTCCATCTTAAATAGCTTTGTAGCCAGAGACCAGGAAGTATATAATAATATTTTGCAGCTAATACCGTAATTTTGGTTAACAAGTCACTTTCATTTGGTCCATAATACAGTGAATCTAGAGTGTCTAAACCAACCAAGTACCACGATAAGGAAATGGAGATCACAAGAAGTGACCTAATTGGCCAAAGTTCGAGAAGTCAGTAAAGAGGAATAAATAATCTTTCTTTCTTCTTTCTTTCTTTCTTTCTTTCTTTCTTTCTTTCTTTCTTTCTTTCTTTCTTTCTTTCTTTTCTTTTCTTTCTTTCTTTCTTTCTTTTCTTCTTTCTTCTTTGCTTTCTTGCTTTCTTGCTTTCTTGCTTTCTTTCTTTCTTTCTTTCTTTCTTTCTTGCTTTCTTTCTTTCTTTCTTTCTTTCTTTCTTTCTTTCTTGCTTTCTTTCTTTCTTTCTTTCTTTCTTTCTTTCTTTCTTTCTTTCTTCTTTTTCTTTCTTTCTTCTGCTTTCCTTGCTTTCCTGCTTTCCTGCTTTCCCTGCTTTCCTGCTTTCCTGCTTTCCTGCTTGCTTCTGCTTGCTTGCTTTCTTGCTTGCTTGCTTTGCTTGCTTTGCTTGCTTTTGCTTGCTTTCTTGCTTGCTTTCTTTCTTTCTTTCTTTCTTCTTTTCTTTCTTTCTTTCTTTCTTTCTTTCTTTCTTTCTTTCTTTCTTTTCTCTTTCTTTCTTTCTTTCTTTCTTTCTTTCTTTCTTTCTTTCTTTCTTTCTTTCTTTCTTTCTCTTTCTTCTTCTTTCTTTCTTTCTTTCTTTCTTCTTGCTTTCTTTCTTGCTTGCTTGCTTGCTTTCTTGCTTGCTTGCTTGCTTTGCTTGCTTTCTTGCTTGCTTTCTTTCTTTCTTTTCTTTCTTTCTTGCTTGCTTTCTTGCTTGCTTTCTTGCTTTCTTTCTTTCTTGTCCCTTTCCTAAAGCCCCATCATAGACTTTACAACTACCTATAATACTAATAAAGCTTTTCAAGGTTAATTATGAAATTTCTTACTTCCAGAACTCACTCTATGAAAGAGTAAAGCAGAGGGAATGACCTGTCAGTTTCCAGGGATATATCTTAAAGCATCCTGGTTTCTTTCATCATAGGCCATAAAAATTTTGCAGATGGATAGCAAGTCATGTTTTAGATAAAATATAGAACTGTTAGAGAATATGCACTATGTAAGGCAACATTTCCCTTCCATACTTTTATTTTTCTGGCCTCACCTAAGTTTCAAGCCCTGACCACAGCACTCAGAAGAATTATACCTTTGAGGTTATTTCTTTACCTAATTTGGAACTGTATTGTAAAGCTATAGTGACCAAAAATGCATGGTTCTTGAATAAAGATAGACTCTCTGACCAATGGGTCAGAATAGAATATTCAAAGATGAAATTCTATATTTAGGGACAGCTAATTTTTGATAAAGAAGCTGAGAACATAAAGTGGAGTAAAGATGGTATCTTTAACAAATAGTGCTGGGAAAACTGGATAATAACCACATGTAAAAAAATAAAGCTGGATCCATATCTCACACCTTTCACAAATATCGTTATCAAGTTTCATTGTTTATTTTTTACAGATAACTCAAGTATCAAAGATCTTGAGATCTGACCAGAACTATAAAGAGAATTGAGAAAAATATGATAGATCACTCCAAGATCTGGACTTCAAAGGCCTTTTCAATGATATGATACAACTGGCAAAGGCAACAGAATAAAAAATAAATAAATAGGACTATATAAAATTTAAGAGCTTCTTCATGGCAAGGAAAACACAGGTTAAAACTAAAAGACAAATAACTGAGTGGGGAAAATATTCTCCTTCAACATCAGATAAATGGTTTAATCCAGAATACATAAAGCACTCCACAAATGAACAGCAATTAAAAAATCCAAAAGCCCTATCAATAAATGGGGAAAGAAAATGAACAGACACTTCTCAGGGAAAGACAGCCAGATGGCCAGCAAGAACATGCAAAAGTACTCAGCAGTACTTATCAATAGGGAAATCCAAATGAAGACAATAATGAAATATCTTACACCAGTAAGAATGATACATATAAGAAATAGTAGGACCAATCTATTTGGTGTGTGTGGGGAGGAGAGCGGCAGTACAGCAGGTAGGGCATTTGCCTTGCATGTGACCGAACCGGGTTTCATCCCAGGCATCCCATATGGTCCCTGAGCTTCACCAGGAGTAATTTCTGAGTGCAGAGTCAGGAGTTACCCCTGAGCATTGCTAGGTGTGACCCAAAAAATTAAAAAAAATCTGTTTGGTAGGGATATGGTTTAAATAAAGAACTCTCATCCACTGCTCATAGGATTGCTGTCTAGTTCAACTTTCAACTCCCATGGAAAAAAGTAAGTAGTGTTTTCAGTATACTTGGAATTTAGGTTGCTATTGTGGCTCAGAAATTCCACTTTGGGGGCATCTACCCCAGGACAAAATAATTCATTCAAAAGGGAATATGCATGCCATTATTCGTTGCTGCAATTAGTACTAAAGCTAATAGATCACTCCTTATATTAGTGTACCTCGGTGTCCAACAATAGATGAATGGATTATGAAGGTGTGGTATATATACACAATGGACTTCTATGCAGATGCAAGAAACACCTTGCAACACTTTATTGAACTTGGTTGGAACTGGAAAATATTGTGTTGAGTTAAGTAAACTAGCAGATTAAGTACAAACAGGATAGTTTCACTTATCCGTGGTATATAGAACATCAGGATGAATGTAGTAAAGGGGAGGAATGCCTTGCTAACCCTTGACCCCAGAATATATGGAGGAGGACAGTCTAGGTAAAATATCAAGAGGAGTGGGAGAAAAATAAGAAAGGAAAGTAATGGGGGACCAGAGATGGGGGCTTTCTTACAGTGCTGATGCGGGAGAGTTGTAGAGCTATGTATTCTAAGCACAGACTCAAAAACACTGAAAACATGAGATCTAAGCTGTAACCACCAACTTTTGAAATATGCCTGTCAAGGTGGCAGGCAGGAGGGAACTTGGGAACAGACACTGTGGAGAGAAGTTTACATTGGTGGTAAGATTGGTGTTGAAATATTTTATGCCTAAACCTAAACTATCAATAACTTGTAAATCAGTTTCTTTAATTATATAAAATTGTTTTTTAAAAAATCCATCAAAATAACTATACTCTTTTATTCATTATTGCTTCCATAATTTCCTATGCCTTTCAAATTTTTTAATTAAATTTATTATTATTATTTGCTTTTTGGGTCATACCCTGCAATAGTCAGGTATAACTCCTAACTCTGCACTCAGAAAGTACTTCCTGGCAGTGCTTAGTGGACCATATGGGATGACGAGGATTGAGCCCAGGTTGGTCGTGTGCAAAGCAAATGCCCTTCCCGCTGTACTATAGCTCTGGCTCCTATTAAAATATTTTGATTAATTTTAATAATAATTGCTATGATTATGAAACAGATGAGCATGGTGATGGTAAAAAATCAAAACAGAGGTGTTTGTAAAATGCTAAGAATGTACTACTATTCTAATTGCCTTGCCTTTATAAATTTATTTAATCTCCATGAGCATTAAATAAAGCAAAGTGGAGCATATTTTATCCCTGTTTTATTGCTACCAAAACTAAAGCACAGGGAAGATAAATAATGTGAGCAGTGTAATATGGATTCAAATTGCCAACAAGGTTAGTAGTTATAGGTGTTTTACACCAAGATGAAGGTTATAGAAGTGAGAGCAAAAATGACAGTTTATTTTATTGTATTTAAAATCTTGGTCTTTAAATTATTTCAGGGATTATTCAGACACTATTTTTCTTGGAGTCCTGATGTCCTAAATCTTCACAGTCTGTGAATATAGAATGAAGTCATGTCTTTTCAATTTTTATTGAGGTAAATTGTTTTATACGCTTTATATAGGTTTTAGGTATACAGCACTTTATTTTGACATCATTATCACCACCAAAGGTTTATTTTCTATCTACCATTAGACATTTGAAATCCTTTGTACAGAGATACAAATAATGAGTATAGACCATAATAAACTATGCTAAACTCTGAAGCCTGGATTGCAGAACGGAGAATACTTGACAGGGAGAGTGGGTGAGAGAAATGATGAAGTGGACTGGAAGTTAACACAAGGGCATTGGTGAAGGGTCTTGGGCACTTTGGTGATGAGATGAGGAAACTGTATGCATCAAAGCCATAAATGTCAACATTTAATTGACTTACATAAAAATGACCCAAAATATAGTTATTTTAAAAAATTATATCCTCTTTACCCAATTTTCCTATTCTCCACTTTCATTCCCTGTCCTTTAGAGGCAACAAGCATCTATTTCCTGTAATATATCTGTTTTTTTTCTTTAGTTAAAAAAAATGGGCCAGGAAGATAGCATAGCCAATAAGGCACTTGCCTTACATGCAGCCAACCCAGGTTCCATCCCTGATTCTGCATATAATTCTTGCCATTCCTGAAGAGTGATCCCTGATTGCAGAGTCAGAAGTAAGCCCTGAGAACAGTCAAGTGTCCCCAAACTTCCAAGAAATTATTATCATTTTTTTCCTTTTTGGGTCACACCCGGCAATGCTCAGGGGTTTCTCCTGGCTCTGCACTCAGGAATTACTCCTGGCGGTGCTCAGGGGAACCATATGGGATGCCAGGGATCGAACCTGGGTTGGCCACGTGCAAGGCAAATGCCCTACCTGCTGGACTATCGCCTCCGGCCCCAAGAAATTATTTTTAAATAAAAATTATTGAACTCCCCTACACCAAAGCAGTGATCTGTGACACCAGGGGCCAGTCCCAGTGATATTCAACCTGACTCTGAGGCTGACAGTGGAGCATTTGAACCCAGTAATGCAGTATTGCTCAGGTTCAGCAAAGTTTGGGGGTTACCAGGGTTATACTCAATAGCAGTTAGGAAAGAAATAAAATATTAGAAAATCAAACTAAGGGCCTAACACATGAAAGACGCAAATTCCAGCCCTTTGAGCTCTCTCCCAATCCCATTCATTGGTTTTAAAATCTTCCAGCAAATGTAATCATAGGATATTATCTTTTTCTATCTGACCTATTTCACTTTGCGTATTATCTTCTAAATCCATCTCTGTGCTCACAAATGGAAAAATTTCATCTTTTTTCAATAGCTGAATAGTATTCCATTGCTTATATAGAACCACATCTTCTTTACCCACTCTTACGATTATGGATATAGTGGAGTATTAGTTACATGTACTTACATAAAAAATACCACTGATTTGGCAGTCTACACAACAGGAACTTATAATTAGAGGAACAAAAGTTAGGCTGTTATTAAAGAATTATAAGGAATAATTTTTGCCATTATGATACATCAAAGCAGCCCATCAAATGAATAGGCCCATAGATGAAAATAGATCCTCACACATTCCCTGTTTGGAACGTCTCCTGTAAATTTACATACTAATAGCCAGCTCTCAAGGTAGAAGAAAATGGGGCCACTTTCTGAAGGACTTGTCTTCTTGTAAAAGAGCTTGCAGAGTGCTCTCTGGCTGTTCCTCCCTGTAAGAACAGAAGGAGCAGTCCCAGCCTGTTTTCTGAAAGAGGTCCCCATCAGAACCTGACCCAGCTGGCATTCTGGTCTTGGCCATCCAGTCTCCAGAACAGTGAGAAAGAAATGTTGTTTATGGCATTGTGTCCTGGCAACCCTAATGAACTAGGACAACAATGGCCTTGTGACATTATAGGTCACAGAAGGAAAAGACAAAATTTTTATACACTTGCAGAGAGAAAAACAATGTGTTTCTCATAAAAGATCCCAATCAGAATATGATCAGAACTTTTCACAGCAAAATTATAAGCTCCATAATAATGAAGACTATACTCAAAATGTTGAAAAGAAACAAATGGAAACAGCAACTAAGTGTAAGGAAGAGTAAACAGTTTTATGTATGGGATGTCTCAATACATTTTTCTGCCATATTGCGTTATTCAAAGGCTGTGGGAATCAGACTGCATAAAATCAAGAATAAGTCTAGGAAGACTAGGAATACAATAAGTCTCATATTCAATTCCTAGAAAGATGCAGTAGAAGAGAGAATGGAGAGAACGCTTAGAGTGATGGAAGTCCACTCCGGATCCACAGTGGAGATTGCTCAAGAATATAAACCATGGATGACATAACTGATAGTATATATGCCTAAGGCATTTGAACAGATTTATCAGATAATTGCATACCTGTGGGTTTGTCGAGAATGGACTCACGACATGAATACTGGAGTCCAAGTAAGTAAATAAAAAAGTGGCATCTAACGGAGTCAAAGTGTCGTACACAGGGCCAGAGCCATAGTACAGTGGGTAGGGCATTTGCCTTGCACGTGGCCAACCGGGTTCGACCCCCGGCATCCAATGGTCCCCTGAGCACTGCCAGGAGTAATTCCTGAGTGCAGAGCCAGGAGCAACCCCCTGAGCATTGCTGGGTGTGACTCAAAAGCAAAAAAGTGTTGCACAGGGGCCAGAGCGATAGCCCAGCGGGAGGGCATTTGCCTTGCACGCGGCCGCATACAGTGTTCCAGCACCCATCCCGCCACCAGTGCCCATCTCCCACCACTAACGTCCCCGGTTCCCTCCCCCCCCCCCCCAGCCCTCCTCCATGACAGGTTCTTTATTTCCCTCCCTTTCTCTCTCTTTCTCTTTTCCTTCCCCTCCAGACTATGGATTGCAGAACATACATTAAAGGGTTGTCATGTGTATCCTTTTGCCTCTATTTAATGCTCAGTTCTAGGTTGGCATTAGTACCCTGGACAATTGTTAGCACACTGTTCCATTTTCTGTCTTACCTAGCCTCTGACTCCCACACGTTTATGATAATTTCCACCTTTGACAAGACCTCCTAAAGTCAATACAACTGAGAAATCCAGATGGAACATTGTGATCATAAGTTTAAAAACAATAGGCACTCAGAAAATAAATCCCATTCTCGAAAGTCCACACAAGGAATACCTAAAATGGAATTACATTTAGACTTTATAGGGCCTTATATTTAGTGGACTTGCAGATCTGACCCCAGCTAGTTGAGATTGATTTTATCTTTCCTGAGGTATATAGAGCAAAAGAAGAGAAATGTTTATTCTCTAGTCCCTGAAATTTCCTGAATTTTAAAATTTCTCAAAGTGCTTCAGATTTCAGTTATTGTCCTAAATCTGTTTCCTTCTAAATAATTCCTAACTGGAAAGACAATAAGTCTCTTGTCAAGAAATCAGTGAGTTGTGCTGTACTTACCTTTCTCAAACTTCAGAGGGCGGACTCTGACCACGAAATAAACCATGGGAAAATTGTTCAAAACTTAGTTCACCTGCCATCCACTCCGGAATTTGGGGGCAAGCAAGGCATGTTGATCCAGTTATTCCAATTAGGTATAGCTGGCAACTTGTTGCTGTGCTTTGCAGATGGAAGAGAAGATAAAAGCAAAAGGACCTTTGCTCTTTGCCTGCGATGTCCAGCAATGCCTGTCCTTAGCAAACTGTGAAGGTTACTTTTGAGCAGACCAGTAATTAGCTATGGTTGATGCAGTACTTTCATCTGAGAAAACCAATGTTTTATTTAAATTTGCGCTGTACCAACAAAATATATCTTAGGCATCTAAGGTATATCCAGAGTTAATTCAAATATTCAAATCTGTGGTACCAGAGAGATTGCAAATAGTCTGTATTTTTGTCTTTTTTTTGTACTTTGATTTATCCTTTGTATTGGGAAGAAATTGCTTGGTAAATACTATAATTTAGAACAAGCCACTTCCTTGAATGAATGATCCAAACTCTTAGATTCTGTAGTGTGCTTAGGGGTGGAGGGAGAAAACAAAATAAAGCAAGCAAATGTACAATGATAATTGCATTAAGGGCAGAGAGTTTTCTAGCTGCAGAAAGTTAGTCAGGAACTAGCAGGGATGCCTGCAGGTTAGACCTCTGCCTTTCTGCTGAGGCTCAGGTTTTCCTTCACACATGGTGTGATTAGAAAGAAAGGGGAGAGGAAGCAGGGCTAATGAACTAGTCAGCACTCTGGTTTCTGCGCTAAATACAATGTAGGTGTTTAAAGTCCTTTTCTGATCTTCAAAACAGTACAGTACACTGCTTACTATTTCCTCTCTTCTATAGAAAAGGAAGTTAGGCTAGGATAGTATAGGTGACTTTCCTGCTGAGAAAGAATTAGAGGTAGGATGCTGAAGTGGGTGTCACTCCCTTGATCCAACGTGGTCCCTCTCAGCTACACTCTTTGTAAGCAGCAGCAACAGACATCGATATTTTATAAATAAAAAGCTTCCCCGTGAAATAAAGTATAGAATCTGAGGTTGTCTTTCTGTTTCTTGTTGTTGTTGCAGGGACAGTCACACGTAGCGGTGCTCAGGGCTTACTCCATAGTGGGGCTCAGGGAACTATATATGGTGCTGGGGACTGAACTCAGTTTGGTTACATGCAAGGCGAATGCCCTAATGTTCCGTACTACTGCTCCAGTCCCTCCCAAGGTTGGAGATCTTGAAATCCCAAAATTTCAGTCATGTCATGTTCCAACACTGTCCCTTCACCAGAGCACATTGCCCACCACCAATAGTTTCCCTCTTGCCCCCAGCAAGAGGGAAATTCCCTCTTGTAATTAAAAATTACAAATGAAGAAGGAATTTATTTCTCACCTCCTTTCTCTATGGCAGTTTCTAGTCTTCACATCACCCCCACTTTCTTTTTGGTTTTATGATTTGCAGTACAGATACTGAAGGCTTATAATTTTCTACTTTAGTTTTTGTCCAGAGTGATCATTTCCAACTATTATTGTCATACAGGTCCCTTCTCTATCCTAATTCCCTCTGTCTCCATCCCCAACATTTGCGGTAGCTTCCAACCATTGACCGATCTTCCTAGTCCCTGCTTTTCCTGGCATTAGATATTAGTTTCATACTATTTTTTTTATATCCCAAAAATGAATGCAGGCATTCTATATCTGTCCCTCTCCTCCTGACTCATTTTAATCAACATGTCGCCTTCCATGTCTAAGGTTGTCTTTAGAAGGGATATTATTCAAAGGGATGGAACATATACCTTGCTAATATGCATGAGATTGCGAGTTTGATCCCGAGCACCCTATGTTACCCCATGCCCAGTACTGTGAGGTTCTTGTGGCCCAAGGAAGAGCAGCACAGGGCAGAGGATTCCCACAACATAATTATTGAGCTGAATATGCCACCCGCACGGCAAGCCTGGCAAGCAGCTCGTGTCGTATTTGATATGCCAAATACCAGTAACATTTATATTAGGTCATTCCCATGACCTAATATAATGGTTTGAGGCTCTTTATGTTCCTGGAGCAAGCAGATGCCCTTGGTTCTACTAGCATGAGACAGGACATATGGAGATATTACTGGTACCCACTCTAGCAAATAGATGATGAACGGGAAGATAGTGATAGTGATAGTGATAATTATTGAACTGCCTGACCAAGTCCCTTGCGAGTGGTTCCCTGTTCCCCGAGTGCTTCCAGGGAACCCAGTCCCCACACCATAAAGGGATAAAATTCCCCAAACCATATTACAACATAAGTTTTCCAGATAAATATTTATTTCTTTTCATTGTGTTTCATTTTTGTTATGCCTCACAGATTTTGTTTGTGCTGTTGTTGCCATTATTTGTTTTACAAATTGAAGATGTGTTTAACAGCTCTGTAGGTAACCATTTTCCAGAACATGTTCCTTCTTTATTTATAATTTTAATTATAAGACATTTTAATGAAGTAATGTACATAGATATAACGCTAATCTATATCTTAGGTTGTAATATAGCAGAAATGAAATTTATGTATACTCTAGGAAACCTAATGATTTGGATGACTCAGTTTTTTTTTTTTTTTTTTTTTGCTTTTTGGGTCACACCCGGTGATGCTCAGGAATTACTCCTGGCGGTGCTCGGGGACCATATGGGATGCCGAGATTCGAACCCGGGCCGGCACAGGCAGGCCGCGTGCAAGGCAAACGCCCTACCCGCTGGGCTATCGCTCCGGCCCCGACTCAGTTTTTTTTGATAATCACATCACTATGATCGTTTCAAATGGGACCCACAATTTCCTTAAACTGCTTATTCTTTATAGACTCCTCTAATAACCTGATACAATTGAATAAGGACTGGACCTTGAGGAAAATGCTGAAGGGTCAATGATGGGCAAAAGTGCCTAGACAGTTCACTGCTCAATAAGAATTATACCTCAGTTGGTTTACCTTGTGCTTGACTTGACCCTACCCATATGTACCTATTTATACTAGCTCAAAGGGCTCCTTGGTCTAACATGGATGTTTATGTCTGGGAAGGAGTCTATGGAGGGCTGGCCTCCACTCACTCAATCACTTCATTCCACTTTCCCAGCTGTGCTGCCAGAGATCTACATTCATTAGATAACTCAGAAGATGCAGCTCTGAACTTTTCTGATTCTGTGTCTCTTCATAATAACACTCTGGGAGAAGTGAAATTTATCATAAAATGTACCAGCCCAGAGAAGGGTTGGCAAGACCTTATCCGACTGGGTAGGAGTCAGATACATAGCTTTGCCAACAGCTACATGAATGACAACCAGATAGGAAGCGACAGCCCTTTTGGAATTCTGACCTGGTGCTTGAAAACCAAGCAGAGGGAGTGCCCCAGTGGGATGGGCTGCCAACTGACACATTGCTTTTGTGGATAAGGTTTCCTGATCCTAGATCTCAGCCATGTCCCCAACAGGGCATGGGACAAGGCAGCTGTGAATTCCATGACAACACAGAGTCGGGCACTGCCAAGGACAACTCTTTATGGTGTGAAAGCTTCGCCTGGCTCTGGTGATAATGGGACTTTGTTTTCCTGAATGAAACTGGGTGGGGGAGCGCAGGCCCTACTTGCCCTTGATTTCACCTGATTATGGAAAATGTTATTGTATTCAGCTCCACCCTAAAACCCCACCTCCCACTCCCAGCCCATCAACTTCAAAAGGATTTAAGAAATTGCACTGAACCACAATGGAGAGAGAGACAGAGACAGAGACAGAGAGAGACAGAGAGACAGAGGCAGAGAGAAAAAGTGCCCGCTATAGAGTCAGGTTAAGAGGGGAGGTGGGGAACGGAAACTTGGGACATTGGTGTTGGAAGGGTACAGTGGGATAGGTGTTGGAACACTCTATGACGGAAATTCAGTCATGAACAGCTTTGTAATGGTCTATCTCACAGTAATTCAATAGAAAAAATTAAAATAAATTGCTTTGGTGGAATTGGTGGAATCACATCCAGAATGCGTGTTGACAGCATTTACATATCAAATGTATGTAAATGCTGTCAACATTTACATACACTTGATTTGCTCCTGCCGTTTTCTCTTAGACTAGAATAAATGATTCTCTAAGTGGATTCTACACTGGGCAGCTTCAGCATCACCAGCAGTGGGTGTCCTTGCTAAACCTCCCAAAGCAGCAATTTTGGAGATGATGCTGATACACCCTCCAACATGAGGAGCACTTGCTAATATAACACAGAAGCAATGATTGAAACTGAGGACAAGAGATTAGCATCACCAGGTCATAGAAGAAAGGACATTTCTGAGTTTCATTATTCCTTTATTATTATTTAGTTTTCATTGTTACTGAGTTTAGTTTTCATTATCACTGAGTTTAGTTTTTATTATTACTGAGTTTCATTATTTCATTATTTTGGAGTTTCATTGTTTCTTTATATTGTTTAGTTTTCTTATTTATCTGATAAATTAATGTATATAGCACTCCTGGGGGCCCAGGACCACTCCAGGTGATGCACAAGTGAATTCAAAGTTCTGATTTGGTATTGTGGCCCTAGGGCCTGGTGTGCTTAAATCTGTGAGGGTCATATTTGCACTATTGGCAGCCAGATGGTGCCAGGGATGAAATGCAGGACGGTGCACATGTTAAAACTATAGTCTATCACTTGGGCTACCTTCTGGGTCTCTAGTTCATTTTCTATTGCCAATACTTCCATGAAATTCAGGAATCTAGAAATTCTTTGAAGAGCTTCATACTGGATGGCAGAATTCTGGACCTTGTGATAGAGCTGTTCAGAAAGCAATGGGGATCAAAGAAATAGTACAGTGGGTAAGGCATTAGCTTTGCATAAAACAGACTCAGCTTTGATCCCTGACATCACATATGTATTGTTCCATTAGCACACTCAGCTGCAGTCCCAACAAAAAGCCGGGTAAGCTCTGAGCATAAATAAGTATGATCTAAAAACAAACAAAAAGACCAACCAAAGAAAAAAGTAATAGGATTTGTAGCTTGACATTAACTGTGATCAAATATATCAAACTGGGTTATATTATAAAACCTCATTTATTTTGTGTTGGCAGTTCATGAGAAAAATCAGAAAGTCCCTAGAATATGGACTAATATGGACTAATATGAACATTAGTTCATTATGAATTGATGAATGGGGAGATGACTGAAAGGGCTAAAGTACATGCTTGCATGTGGGAACACCAGGTTTTGTATGAGCACAGCACAGTTCCCTGTTCATCACAGGGTATGGCTCCCAAGTATGTGTGCTTTAAAAAAAAACAAGCATGAATCCTGTATGATATTTTCACTGCTGCAAAGCAGTACCCTGAAGACTAGAAAGGTAGTTTAGGGATTAGGGCTTGGTGCATGCCAGACCTTTGTTTGATCTTTGGCACCACATATGAATTGTGGTGAGCTGAGCACCACCAGGAACCTGAGCACAGAGCAAGGGATAGTCTTAAACGCAATAGGTTGTGGCCTAACTTTACCTCAGTCCCCAAAAAGTAGTATTTTAAGAGAAAAGATACAATATAGCACCATAGGCGAGAGTTTGAATCTAAATTAAGTTTCTGACTACCTTGTTGGTTTTCTTTATAAAACGGGATTGTGAGAATTACTTTGCAGGGTCATTGGGGACCTTAATGGAGAAGTAGGTAAACTAGCTTATTTAGCAGTTAAATTCTACAGGTCAGTTTTTGTTTTTTTTGTTTTTTTTTTTTTGCTTTTTCGGTCAGACCCAGAGAAGCTCAGGGGTTATTCCTGGTTCTGCACTCAGGAATTACTCCTGGCAGTGCTCGGGGACCATATGGGTTGCTGAGGATCAAACCCTGGTCGGCTGCATGCAAGGCAAATGCCCTACAAGCTGGACTATTGCTCTGGCCCCAGGTTAGTTTTTCAAGCAGAGGCCAGAAGCTCCTCTCTAGGGCCTCAGAGCATTCCAAAGTAGAAAGAAGAGTATGTTTAAGAAAGCATCACTACAACTTTTGCTAAACTTTAGGAAATGTATAGACTCTGATTCTTAAATAATAGCCTTTTTCCAGTTGCTCTCTTTCCACTCTTTGAGTTTTGCTTTCAGAGAAGCCAAGGAGGCATTGCTGCTATGGTGGGGAGCATACCTGCGTCCAGAAGACCAGCTGGCAATTGAGATTTCCTTTTCAGACTTCGCGTCTTTTCCTCCCCCTTCCATGTGGGTGCACCATGTCTATGTGTAGATATCATCCTCATCCTGGCATGGTGGGTGCTGGGAAGTGGCCTGTGTTGCTGTTAAGTGCCTTTGTTTAAGTGTCTAAATGACTTAAAGTATAAGCACAGGACATATAGGAGGTGTGACTATGAGCTAGAGAGACTGACTCTTTGTCTTACCAAAATAGAAATTTGTACTTTATTTAAACATTTGAGGAAGTTTAGGATGTTGGCTAGAACTATAGAATGTGATTCATTTTGCACTATAGCATTCACATTCAACCATGTGAACTTGTAAGTGATTTTGTCTCTTGGTGGAGACAATGGAAGTACTGTTAGAATGAGACAATAATAGAATATGCCCAAAGGTTCTTCTTGGAACTAAAGGATATAGCACATTTAGCAACATTTTAAAAACAGTACAAATATAATGTTAGAAAGCCTTGTTTTTACTTTTCAATAATAAATGAAAAATATGTTTAAGAAGGCAAACATTCTGTTCTTTATGGTAATTCTACCTACCCTGCCCCGTGCTCCACACAAAAAAACTCTAAAAGTTTGTATATTTCTTTCAAGACTATCCTTTTACAGAAGTACATGTGAAATCCTTTGTAAGCATACATTTGATGCTAATATCAAAAACACATAAAAATTTTAAAATTTTCTATAATACTTAACCAAGTATATATGTATATATATATATTTATATATATATGAAACAAGTAGACTCAAAGCAATGAGTCTCATAATTTTGAAATTTGGAGTTATGCCTAATTCTTAAACTAAGAACTTCCTTGTTCTGGCCACATGAATTGCCACAAATTCAAAATTGCTTATTGCCACAAAACATGGGTCTGGATGAATTTTGTTTCCAAATTTCACACTTCTCTCAAGACTACCAATATTCTTACCACAATAGATATTTAGAATATTGGGGTACTGACTCAAAGGTTCCTAACATAGGTGTTAACTCTGCACACATATGCTCATGCTTATGCCCATACACAAACACACACAGACACAAACACAGGCACACACACCCAGTCACAGACACAGACACATGCACACACACACACACACACACACACACACTTTCTTCTCCCATCTTCCTGCTGGCTCTGCAATGACATAAAATCACAAATTATAGTGTTAACTTGGGATTGTTCATATAAGGCAGCCAGTATATCCAATTTTGGGTGCAACATTGTACAGTGTCATGGATAAGCAATAAAAAACTTGTGCAAGATCAAATGTTATCGGCATCTTGGCAAGGATGCACATGATTATCAGCATTTCCTTTGCAAATGCTTTTTCAGAATAATCAGAAGAACAGCCAGCATATGATTCCTACATTTGCTCAACGTTAACATTCCCAGGAAGGGACGTGGCAGCAAGAAATTCTAGACTTAGCATCCATATCTGTCACTTTAAGTCACAGCTCCAGCTCCTGACAAGTTTTACATAGGTATAGGTAAAACTAGGAATAGGTAAAAGGCACACTTTCCTATGCCAGCATTGACAGGATGTGCAAGTTCACCATATCCATCCTGTCCACAGAGTCCAGTCAGGGTATTTCTTTTTTTTTCTTTATTTTTTGGGTCACACCCAGCGATGCTCAGGGGTTACTCCTGGCTCTGTGCTCATGAATTACTCCTGGCACTGCGGGGTATCATATGAGATGCAGAGGATTGAACCAGGGTCAGCCTCATGCTAGGCAAATGCCTCACCCACTGGGCTATTGCTCTGGCCTCCAGTCAGGGTATTTCTTATTTGCAGTTAATGCCTTTAAGATGCAATATTTCTTTAATTATAAATGCTTTGCCCTGCACTGACATGTATTAGACTCTTTACATAGAGAATGTCTATAATTTTTTCTTATAATCATCCTCTCACAAATGAGAAAATCGAATCCAGCTTTACCTAAGATGTGACAAAAGTGAGACTTAAATCCAGGATTCTCTCACTCCAATGCCAGCGTCATTTCTGTTCCAAAGATCACTCAAGAATCCAAAATTAATGAAAGGCTAGTGAAGGAAGGACAGTTAAGATGCTTTCTAGTATTTATCACATTATTTGACATCGGTTAATATTTTTCTACCAAGCCGTTCATTGAGACCTAGCAAGAAATATTAGCACTTTAATTCAAACTCTAAATCTTGGAATTCAAGGTTGGTGGCTTGATGGTCCTTCTGTTAGGCTCACAATTGTACTCTGTAGGCTAGGCAGCTGTTTCCAAGCATCAGAGGCTGTGTTCTTGCTTCCTCACCTTTAACTTTTGCAATCTAGAGACAGATTAATGTGAAAACACTGAAAAGCCTTCCAGAATTAATATATTGAAAGGGAAGCTGTTTAGTGTCTCCTACACTGAAGAAATGCAAAAAGCAATTACCTGAGAACCCCCTAAGTATCCTTCATTTTCATTTTAGTTCAACTTCAAGGCAGATGGAGGCAGGGAAGATATGTCAAAAATCAGGAAAGAAAAAACCAAATAAGAATCAAATATGCACAAGAAACAAGCCAAAATAAACAGAAAATGCCCAAACAACGACCCCATCTTTATTGGCTATTGGAAAGCATAGACCACAAGAACAAGAAACAATAAGGGAAGAGGAAACAGACGTCATTTGTATTCCTAACACTGATGCGAACATGTTTTGGAGAAGTTGCAAATGGTTTTATGTTCCCAGACGAAAATAAAGTGCAGACATTAAGGAGTATTGTACAGACACATGGACTTCACTCTTTTCCCAAAGGGCTTGCTTCTTAGCACAATAAAAGAGATATTATTGGGGGAACTTTAATTTCTTCTATTTTTCAGAAATGAAAGGTCAAGGTGGAAAATGTAGAAAGCATGTGAGGAAAAGGTCATTTCCAGGAAAAACACACACACACACACACACACACAGAGTTATACTTAGCTCAAAGATTAGGATCAAAACATGATATTTTTATTTTTCTATCTTATAAAATGACATCTAAATACATTCGATATTTTCTTAGCTGGAACACTTCCTTTTTTTAGGAATATATCCCACAAATCTAGCAATGAACTCTTTCTTTACATTTAATTGACCTAAATCGGGTGGTAAGGGATAAACACTACCACTCATACCCAATCTTCAGAATGTATGGACAAAGCCAAAGAAATAACTGGCTTGTTTGTAGAGGGCTGAGGACTTTTGTGATTTTAACACTGGTAGTCATGCATAGTGTAGAATGAAGTATCCAACGTTCATGTTCTGATCTGAACAGGGAACAGATCAGCTTAGAAAATGACACATACATTCACACACTTCTAAAGGGAAGAGAAGGAATATGCCTTTAGTCCTTTGACCTGTGCTCTGATGGAGAAATGGGTTTGGTATCTTTAGCAAACACCTCTGGCAACACAAGTCACTCAGGAAAATAAATACAACAAAAATTCTGTGGGTCTCTGAAATTATTGTTTGTGAGCAAATCCACCAGGGTCTACATTGAGCATTTCCAAGATGTATTCATCTTCTCAACAAAACTCTGCTGTGCACCCAATATGAGTCAGGCACCTTTGTAGGTGCTGGGAGCACAGTGAGACATAATATGAGAAAAACAAATGAACTTCATGATTCTGTAGAATCACCTGACTCGCACCAGACCTTTTGATACCTACTTGGTCTATTCTCTCTTGCTTAGTTTATGTTTTCTTGCAAAACATTTGTTTGTTTGTCATTAATTTGAAATGCCTAGGCCCTCTTAAGGAATCGCTCAGTTTTTATGTATTTTTATCTCTAGTTCATTTATTTATTTGTTTGTTTGTTTGTTTGTTTTGCTTTTTTGGGTCACACCAGCAATGCTCAGGGGTTACTCCTGGCTCTTTGCTCAGCAATTACTCCTGGCGGTGCTTGGGGGACCATATGGGATGCAGGGGGATCAAACCCTGGTCAGCAGCATGCAAGGCAAATGCCCTATCTGCTGTGCTACCGCTCCGAGCCCCTATGCTCTAGTTTAAAAGAAAATTTTATCACTCACTCCCGTGCTTCAATCGCCTAAAAAGAGGTTTGACACTCTCTCTGCCAACTTTGCATTCTCTCTGACTCTTCAAGGTTTAGGACTTTCTTATGGCCAGCACCATATCCCCACCGGCTCCTGCTTACATTTCCTCTCTCCTCTGAACCATGCAATAGTCAAGAAACTGCAAGAGAGTATTTATTGTACACTTTTTCTATTGTCTGATGATTTTCTTCTCCACTAGTCTTGCTTTACTTTTTAGCCTGTGTACATTTTCACCAGGGAAGACTGTGATTTCTTCATTCATGATAACCAGCTCATTAGTATTAAACTTGAATATGATTTGTACATATTTTGAAACTGCCTTTCTATTTGCTAATCAAAAGCTTTTAATATTGAGTGAAATTCAAATCATTCCTATACATAAATATAATCATTTGACATTTTCTGAGTTTCCGTTGTGTTCAAAATGAGGTAGTCATTTGGAGAAGAGGAAGTGGAAAACACAACATATGTTCTCGAAGAGCTCACATTTTCCTAAATAAGTGGAGAAATGCCAAGAAACAATTCAACAATTTTTTAAAAAAAATTTTATTATACGACCATTAGATATACAATTACAAGATGTTCATGCTTGAGTTTTGGTTCTACAGTGTTCCAACACCCATCCCTCTACCCGTGCCCATTTCCCATCACCAATGTACCCACTTCCCTCCTCCTCCTTCCCCAGCCTGCCTCCATGGCTGATTATCTCCCTCTCTCTCTTCTCTCTCTCTCTCTCTCTCCCCCTCACTCTCCCTCTCCTCGCTTCCCTTTCTTACACATGTGGATTGCAATATATTCAAGAACATGATGGTTCCACTAGTTTGATGTACCATGTGGCCACAAGTAGCCATGTAATTTAGGGAGAGCTGAATGGCAGCTCTCTCCTGTGCATCTGAGTCTCTGCATGATGACCAATCGCCCTGAGGCAGTTTGCAGGCTGGGCCACCAGGCCTCCAGGATGGGTCAGAGAGGGGTATGGGTACCCCCGCGCCCATCTCCACCAACGCCAGTGACTTCCACCTCTGAGAGCCACCTACCTGGGCTTGAACTCGGCTGTTCTGCTAAGCTGGTCTTGAGATCAGCGTCTCTTGGGTGGGTTCTGATGAGCTGTGGAGTCTGGACCTCAAAAATGGCTGCTAATATGGTGGGTGAGTCTCATCTGGCTGCTTCCAAGGCCCTATAGAAGTGATGGGCCAGGACCAAAACCCATTTTGCCTCCTGGGAGCCTCATGGTTAGCTAGCTAGGGAGAGCCACCTGCATCTGCAATTCAACAATTTTTAAATGAAAAATAACCTCATGTTGTAATCATTAGTTTTAATGACCAGAAATTGCTTGTGTGTGTTTGTGTGTATATATATTACATTTGATACATAAGAGGAAAGAAAACCCTCTGCTCGGCTTTAATAACTTTTATAACTATGACAAAGCAGTCTTTAAGAAGACTAATTAGATAAATAGTAAAAAGATTAAATTAATCACTCAGATATTGAAAATGTAAAGCTGATACCACCAGAAGACTACCAGTATTTTTCTTCAACTATTCAATTCGTGAATTTCTTCTAAACAATCAGCTGTTCACAGGCATTTTCTTCTGTATATATCCTGATAATGGGCATTATTTCTGTCAAACCCATGCGTTTTCTATCATTCATTTCTAAGTCTGGAGTAAGAGAAAGTAGCCCCAGATGTATAAGAGAGAACAAGGACAGAGATGAGGAGAAAAAGTAAAGCCTGTTTATTTAATAGAACTTTCTACCTTCACACACTGTGATCCAGAACTTCTCACCTTACCCTGTTTTCTCTTAAATACAAATACATGTTTTTTTCTCTTAAATACAAACGTGTGCTTTAAGTTGCTTAATATTTTCTCATCTCAATTGTCTGCATTGTTTTCCAAGCCCTTCTGTACAAGCCAAAAATGAAATTCACTTCCTTCTTTGTGGTTGTTTGATGTGTAGACCTGTGAGTGCTTGTGCTAGCATGTGTGCTGTTGCCTGGCTTAATTCATAGTAGGTGGACAGATTTCCCCCACACCCTTGAGCGTTGAATGAAGCAGAAAAGGTGGAGCATATTTTTTAATTTAGGTATAACAATACTGACTTGTGGAATGCTTGAGAAAATACCCTCTGCATAAAAAAACAGCTGACTTAGATTTATACATAGCAGCAGTGATTGACATTAGGAATGTAGCCAAGGACAATTTTTTCATGGACTAAGTAATAGTGGGGTTGAGACAGATTCTGTGAGTATACTGCAAAGAATTACATCTTATTTCCCTAAATAGGAAAAATGCTGATTTCTCCTTGTTATTTCTTCAGTCTTTATTTTCTGATGTTATTGAAGTGATTTCAATTTTATATGAATGTGCAGTATACACTAATGAATATTTATTCAATCATTTTGTGGATGGAGAATGAACTTAAGTTTTTATGTTTTATTTCTCATTGTTTTGTTTTATTTGCTTTGTTTTACTCCCCAACAAATGGTAAAATTCAGGCGAATTATTGTAAATGTACCAAAGATTTAAGTATGGAAACCTTGCAGCCACTTGGAAAAATCACTATAGATAACATTCATCTATTGCAATGCCTATTATACCACTGCAGTGTTTTAAGTAGCAATGTAATATGCCTCTGAGGATTGAAAGAGGGAACAATAGAAATCTAAGGTAAGTAAAACAAAAGAGAAGAAATTAGTATTCTCTGTGTCAGTTTAGTGACATAATGTGTTAGTTTCCCATCCTAAAGCCACATCCTAGAATCTCTGTTTATTGTTTCAAAGCTAAGACCTATGTTTCAAAAATATTAAATGATCATGTGTTTGAGGTTGGGTGTCAGGATACTCAATTCTATTCCATAGGTCCACGGGTCTGTTTTTTATTCCAATACCATGCTGTTTTAATTACTACTGCCTTGTAGTACAGTTTGAAGTTGGGTAAGGTGATGCCTCCCATCTTCTTTTTTTAAGGAAAGCCTCTTCAATAAGTGGTGTTGGGAAAACTGGGCAGCGACATGTAAAAGAATGAATTTGGACCTGTGTCTAACACCATGCACAAAAATCAGATCAAAGTGGATTAAAGATCTCAAATCAGACTTGAATCCATAAAGTACATTGAAGAAAATATAGGAAAAACCCTCCATGACATTGAAGCTAAAGGCATCTTCAAAGATGAAACATCGCTAATAAAGCAACTAGAAGAAAAGATAAACATATGGGACTACATGAAACTAAAAAGCTTCTGCACCTCAAAAGAAACAGTGACCAAGATACAAAAGCAGTCCACAGAATGGGAAAGAATATTCACCCAATACCCATCTGATAAGGGGTTAATATCCAGGATATATCAGGCACTGGTAGAACTTTACAAGAAGAAAACAAAACAACCCCATCAAAAAATGGGGAGAAGAAATGAACAGAAACTTCAGCAAGGAAGAAATTCGAATGGCCAAAAAACATATGAAAAAATGCTCATCATCACTAATCATCAGAGAGATGCAAATCAAAACAACAATGAGATACCACTTTACACCACAGAGACTGGCACATATTCAAAAGAACAAGAACAACAAGTGCTGGCGTGGGTGTGGGGAAAGGGGACACTCATCCATTGTTGGTGGGAATGCCGGCTGGTACAGCCTTTCTGGAAAACAATATGGACTTTCCTCCAAAGGCTAGAAATTGAACTCCCATTTGACCCAGCCATACCACTCCTGGGAATCTACTCTGGGAAACCAAAAAATACGCAGCGGAAACACCATCCCTACTTTTATGTTCATAGCAGCATTATTCACAATAGCCAGAATCTGGAAGCAACCAGAGTGCCCGAAAATCGATGACTGGATAAAGAAGCTTTGGTACATCTACACAATGGAATATTATGCAGCTGTTAGGAAAAATGAAGTTATAAAATTTGCCTACAAATGGATGGACATGGAGAAGATTATGTTGAGCGAAATTAGCCAGAAGGAGACAGATACAGAATGACTGCATTTATCTGCATAACATAAATATATAGGCACATATTATGATACCAATATCCAAGGTCAAGTGAAACATATATCAGGAGGTCCTGTCAAAGGTGGAAATTATCACAAACGTGTGGGATTCAGAGGCTAGGTAAGACAGAAATGGAACAGTGTGCTAACAATTGTTGAGGGTACTAATGCCAACCTAGAACTGAGCATTAAATAGAGGCAAAAAGATACACATGACAACCCTTTAATGTATGTTCTGTAATCCATAGTCTGGAGGGGAAGGAAAAGAGAAAGAGAGAGAAATGGAAAGAAATCAAGAACCTGCCATGGAGCAGGGCTGGGGAGGGAGGGAACCGGGACGTTGGTGGTGGGAGATGGGCACTGGTGGCGGGATGGGTGCTGCAACACTGTTTGACCAAAACCAAAATATGAACTTTTTAATTGTATATCTTTTGTAATTTTAAAAATAAAAAAAATTAAATAAAAAAAAACCTAGTGATCAGAATCCCTGGCTTGTGGGACACAGGCAGATGTAATAAGCATGCTGGAATAAAATATTCCAAATTAAAAAAAAAATAGTATCTATGGTAGAAACAGAGTTCTCTTTTGACATTCTGCCCTCCATGACTCCAGCTGAGTAAAGTATAGATTTTCTCAGCCCCTATGGTGAGAACACCGGGAATTTTTATGGAGTGAGACACCATTGACACAGTTTTCATGTGTTTTTTTCTGCTACGAGATTCTCAGTCCTTTGAGTAGAAAGCCACATGGCTCACAACATCTGTATTGCTCCAGTCTTAAGAGAATCAATTCTATAAGGTTCCTTCACATAATGAAACAATACATTTAATATAGACAACACAGACAATGACAATCATGTTGAGAGAAACACTTTCTTTACAACTGATTTTCTAAGAACTTTCCAAAAACTTCCATCTTTGATTTAAATAATGACACAAACCTTGATTTAAGACTAAAGATAATGGAAAGGAGGTAAAAGACACTGTAACTCTGTAAGAAAATGCAAAATCTGAGGAAAAACATTCTATGAAAACTAAATTTGGACAATTTCAAAATTATAAAAGTGGTTGGAGAGATATTGTAGGAGGTGAGTCACTTGTCTTGTGTCCTGGTTCAGTCTCTGGCACCCCATATGGCCCTCTGAGCTCTGCCAGACTTGATCCTTGAGAAAATACTATGAGCAAGTCCTAAGTACAGATGGTGTGGCTTCCCCCTCCCTGCAAAAAAAAAAAAAAAAACAAAACAAAACAGAAACCATTAAAGCATAAAAATGTAAATACATCATTAGCCAAGTGAAAAATATCAAATGGACACAGAAAAGACTATAGTACAAATTTCCCTAAATCATAAATTTCAAAATAATTTCAACCAACTCTTTATATGGCATTTTGTCTTTGCCTTTATATATTACATTTAATTAGTCCGTTATTTGGAGGTAGTGGTTGTTGCAGGACTCCTCTAAGGGCTGCTGCATCTGCTCTGAATTGCCACCTGCAAATCACTTCGTAGATAAGGGGGTAGTCTAAATGTGGCAGTTTATCTGACCATGTATGCTGTACTAGCTGGTATAAATATTATCCCATGCTACCACAATCATCATGGGACTAGCTAGATCTTACCAGCATATTTGCCTGGCCACGTAGGACCCTAAATAATTAGACCAGAGAGAAAAATGCTGTTTGCTTCCAAGCAAACAAGCATGGCTCCCTGATATACTCAAAGGCAACTAAAATACAAAACTACAATGAAGTAGAAGAGACTTGTGAAGGCTTGAGAGAATATTTAATTGGCATTAGTATTAGTCTTTGGTACAGAGACATGCCATCTCAGATACTCCCTTCTCTACCCTATAAAGGCATTTCCAGGCCGATCTTGGCTCAAAACATTAGCATACTAAAAGGGCTAGGTGAGGTGCAGGGAGGGGATTACCTAAGGGCATTTGACCCTCCCTGCTTTCCACAACAGTGGGAGGAAGGTCTGAGTGGCAGGGGTATAAAACTAGCCTGTTTCCCTCTCTCACGTGCTTCTTTTTGGGCTCTCTCTTTGTGAGCGCTCACCCTTCTTGGGAGTCTTGTCTTCTTCTCCTTTTACAGGGCCTTTACACGTGGTGATCGCCATCTTGGCCTACACCTGGCTGGGGTTCTAGCCTGGAATCCTAAGCACCGGGCTTTTCCTTTTGCTGATTTGTATGCCTGAACCTGTGATAAGTAAAGCCTTTTAAAACTGCATCGGATTCCTGAGTTTTCATCCATTCCTCGCCCGGCTTCGGAGGTAGAAGGGAACTCGCTTCCCGGCACTGTCGGGGATCCCGGGGAGCTCCCCGACAGTGGTACACTAGAGTTAACTTTGTCTGAAGAGAAGATTCATCTTTGACTTTGGTTATTGAAATGTTATCTTTTGACTTTACCATGGTCCTACCAAATAAGCATTCCTCTACTTGCAGTCTGTGTCACACTGGGCATACTATGTGAGCCCTTGAGCCTTTTGGACATGCAGTATCTGTCCTACCACTAGAGGGAGCTGGAGATTATATGCAACATGCCACACAATCATGGCTAAATAATCCAGCCCCAGTAACATACTCTGGATACTAAGAATAGGGTGACCTCTGGTTGCCACTATCCTGTGCTTATTGTCACAAACTGCTGCTAGGGGAGCTGGAGCTCATGTTGTCTCTGAAGGAAGCTAATGGTAACTCTTTGTCTGGCACATTCTTAGGTTCTGCCCTATGTTCGATTTTAATTTATTTTATTTATGTTAGAATTCTAGTTTATTTGCTTATTATTTAGGGCTTGGGGTCATGCCAGAAGTTTTTAGGGTTTACTCCTGGTCTTGTGCTCAGGGATATCGCCTGAGAGAGTTGGAGGAGGTGCTGAGGATAAAACCTGGGTTTGGTTGCATGCAAAGAAAGCACCTTAGCCCTCTAGTATCTATCTGGTTGTTATTCTCTGATTTTAATATGTTACCCTCATTTTTAATTTGTCTGCTTTTGTTTCACAGCCAGAGGTACTCAGGGTTTATGCCTGACTCTGTCCTCAGGGATCACTTGGTGTGGTGTTTGGTGACCTTATGAGGTACTGGGAACTGAATTGGATTCAGCTACAGGGAAGATAAATGCCTTTAACATCTGTACTACCTCCCTGATCTTAATCTGTCTTTTAACACTGTTACAACATATAATAATAACTTTCAGCAAGTTCTGTGAAGTCTTCTCATGAATAAACCAAATTGATATTAGTTTTGAGAACTGCTGAATTCTGCCATTGGTATCAGCATTTATGCTGCTTTTTTTATTTTGGGCTATCTGACTCCACGGGAACACAAATATTTCCCATTATTTTATATTGTCGTAGTTTTAAAATGAAATATGGGTTTAAATTGACATTATAGGAGAAAGACAAATTAAGTGTAAATTATTAGTATAAACTATTAGGAAAGGATAAGCTTTGAAGGATAGCTTTTAGAATTAAGATAGGGAAAATTACTTGAAATATTCAGAATAAATAATATGAAAATTTATAATATTTACATTAGATCATTGAACATTTTCATTTATTACTTCCATTGAAGTAGAATTTTTTGTGTTAAGACATCTGGGTATTAAGCTAGAAGGACGAAAGTCTTTTGATGTATCACACAAGAAAGGGGATAGGAGGAGGGAACCTTCTAGATGGGACAGAAATTAATGACAAATGCTTGAGACAGGAAACATAAAATCCTTTTTAGGATTAGTTGGACAAAACAAAACTTTGGACAAATTCATAGTTGAGGAAAAGGACTAGGAAGATAAATCCCAAAAATTATTTGGCTTGCTATTCTTTAAAAAAAAAATAACTGCCAGTTTCCCTGGAAATCAACCTCCTTTTAGCTAAGGAACAGAAAAAATTCCCCCCCCCTTCAATTACTCCTATGGCTATTACTACCCACTGAATTGTGGAGTGGTAGGATTCTTTTTGGAAAACAGTTTGGGAAGAAAAATCTTCCAAAATATATAAAAGCCAACAAGGCAGGAAATAATGAGTCGAAAAGCCTTCTTAGCCTTCTTCTAAGAAGCTATCTCATTTCACAAAGGATTTGAGCGAGTTCAATTCTTAGAAAAGAGCAAGTTCTAAAGCTTCTAAAGAAGAAAACGAGAAGAAACTGCTGTGTCATAAGGGCAGAGGCTCGATTCAGAGATTTCTTGCTGTACTGGTACTTACTGATTTCTCAAAAAACAAAAATAGGGTTCTTAAACATACTTTCAAGTAATGATAGACTGGCTTCTGAAAAAATAATAGTGAGTGATTCTAAAACTTTTCCATGGAACTACATTAGCACTTTCTGGGTTGTTCTCTTTGGGTGGAGATAATTTGGGTACACACACCAGGGCTTAGTATTGGCTCTGTGCTCAGGTATCACTCATGGCAGTGCACAGGAGACTGTATGCAGCACCAGGAATTTAACTTAGGTTAGTCACTTGTCACACTTATCACTTGTCACTTGCTTCCCATTGTTTATTGATTTGCTTGAGTGGGCGCCAGTAATGTTTCCATTTGTTGGGAATGAGGTCCATTATTGCTACTGTTTTTTGGCATATTGAATATACCAGAGGTTGTCAGGCTCTGCCATGGCTCTGGGTTCATCCCAGGGGACCAATCTTTTCTGTGTCAGGCCATCAACCATCCAGGGCCCACAGGGTAGAGCCCTGGGTGTAGACAAGCCTGTCTCCCTGTCTGCCACCTGCTAATGTAGCTGCGCACCACAGCTGCAACACCTCGAGGGGCAGGTCAGCCACATGGTTGACAAATGCTCCAACTATGAAACTGTTTCTCTAACTCAGTATTAACACATCCAGTGGAAACTTCTACCTAACCTACCAGCTCCTAGAATTAAATCTTGCTTATAGTATTAGACAAGTATTTGAGCAAATAATAAATGAATGAATGCACTCTTATTCAAACTGCACTCTTAGTCTCTTAGTACCAGAATGAAATGTACACCTTTCAAGAGTACTGTGACCACACTACATATTTTGTAGTGTAGATGATGATCTTCCACATCCGGACTTCCCTCTCGTCACAACTCCACCCAGCAGACCAGACTATCACAGCCCGGGTCATCCACACCCACCCTGCAGCAGTTTTTTTTTTCAATCTGGCCCAGGTATGCTGAACCAGAGACTCTCAGACATGGGGCAGAGCTGCTCCTTGCTCTCCTGTACCCAGCCGCTCATGAGGCGCCCGGGAGGCATGGCAGGTTCTAGCCCTGGCCTGCCACCCCAGCAGAGCCTCACAACAAGCCAGATGACCCCCGACTTCATGGGGGCTGCCAACTTCCACATCCGGACTTCCCTCTCGTCACAACTCCACCCAGCAGACCAGACTATCACAGCCAGGATCATCCACAGCCACCCTGCAGCAGTTTTTTTTTCAATCCAGCCTGGCCACGCAGTTCATCAATTATTCACCTTTATTCAGAGGTGACTACAAGAGTATGCCACCCACGCACGGCAAGCCTGGCAAGCTGCTCGTGTCGTATTTGATATGCCAAATACCAGTAGCATTTATATTAGGTCATTCCCATGACCTAATATAATGGTTTGAGGCTCTTTATGTTCCTGGAGCAAGCAGATGCCTTTTGGTTCTACTAGCATGGGACAGAACATATGGAGATATTACTGGTGCCTGCTCTAGCAAATAGATGATGAACGGGAAGATAGTGATAGTGATAGACAATGAAAATTACTGCATTGATGAAAATTACTGCATTTTTTGAGGCACAGTGCTCAGAGGGCCTATAAAAGAATGAGGAAAAAGCATGGTGGTTTAAATAATTTTATCCCAAGAGAAAGAGTACTGATTATTGCCAAAATAGCCCCCAAAATCGTCTTCTCTGAGTCCTGCTATCAGGCCAGTTTCACTGGGAGGTAGTTGCCCACAGTATTACATTAAGGATTTGGTCCTTGGTGTAATGTTCTGTTACTACTGTCTTGAAATTCTTAGTCTTATTTGAACAAAGAATTCATATTTTTATTTTTTAATGAGCTCTGAACACATGTACTACATCTTGGGTGCTGTTGAGACACCATCTTCTAATGACTTGCTGCTAAGAGCAACATGAAAACTGTCAACAGTGTCAAAATTGCTCACCAGTATACTGAACTCGGTCAAAACCACATGAGTACATAGGCACTCATAAAACAGCTTAAAAATTTTACATTAACACTTCAAAATCTACTGTTTATATAGTTTTTTTAGTCTCTTCATACCCTATCACTTAATTGCTGAATGATTTCACTCTGCTTATCTAGGTCTTCCTTTTTTCTTCTTTGCTTCCCAGATCTTTTAGTCTCTTTTCCCTCTCCTTTCTTTCTGCTTTGAGGCTTTATTTTTCTTTTTAAATTTTTTTTAATCACTGTGATCTCACAGTTACAAAGTTGATCATGTTTGGGTTTCAGTCATAGGATGCTCTAATACCCATTCCTTTACCTGTGTGCATTTTTACCACCAAGGACCTCACTTTCCCTTGCCACAACTACTCCTATGTGCCTACCTCCATGACAGGCCTTCTCCTTCTTCTTGTTCTTGCTCTTCTTGTTCTTGTTCTTCTTGTTCTAGTTTTTGTTCTTATTTTTGTTGTTGTTGTTGTTGTTGTTCTTCTTCTTCTTCTTCTTCTTCTTCTTCTTCTTCTTCTTTCTTCTATCTTTCTTTTGGAGTTTTATGATTTGCAATACAGATGCTGAATGGTTATCATGTATATTCCATTACTTACTTTCAGCAATCAATTCTTTTCCAGAGTGACTATTTCCAACTATCATTGTCATAGTGATCCCTTTCTACCCTAAATCCCTCCCTTTACTTGTGGCAAGGTTCCAACTGGGACTAGTCATTCCAGCTCTTGTTTATACTGTCCGTGGATATTATTCTCATACTATGTTGTTTTTTCATATCCCACAAATTAGTGCATTCATTTCATCTCTTTTCCTTTAGGTTCATTTCACTCAGCATGATACTATGTATGTCCATCCATTTGTAAGCAAATTTCATGACTTCTTTTTTTCTTGGTTGTTGCATAGTATTCAGTTGTGTGGATGTATCTTAGTTTCTTTATCCAGTTATATCTTCTCAGGCAAATGGTTGTTTCCAGATTCTGGCTATTTGAACAGTGATGCAATGAAGACAGAAGTGTAGATGGCATTCTTGCTGTGCATGTTTTGTGCTACCAGGATATATTTCCAGGAGTGGTATTGCTGGTTCACATGAAAGCTCAATTTCTAGTTTTTGACGAATGCCAATATTTTTTTTAAACAAAAGGCTAGGCCAGTTGAAATTCCTGCCAGCAATGAATCAGAGTGCCTTTCACCCCACATCAATGCCAGCACTGGTTGTTCTTGCTCTTTTGGATGTGTGCCAGTCTCTGTGGTGTGAGATGACATCTCATTGCTTTGATTTGCCTCTTTCTTATGATTAGTGATGTCAAGCATTGCTTCTTGTGCATTTTGACCATTTGTTATTTCTTTTTTAGAGGACATATCCATTCATTTTTTTTCTACCCATTTTCTTTTTGTGGTTTTTATTTCTGGTAAATTTCTACCAGTGCCTTGCATATCTTTGATATTAACTCCTTGTAAGATGGGTTTGGGTAAATAATTTTCCCATTCTGTAGGATATTTTTGTATCTTGGTCACCACTCTTTTGAGATGCAGAAGTTTCTTAATGTAGTCCCATTTGTTTATCTTAGCTTCAACTTGTTTGGTCAGTGAGGTTTTATCTTTGAAGTAAAAGCATACATATTAAAAGGAAGAAATCAAGCTTTCACTATTTGCACATGACATGATACTGTACTTAGAAAAACTTAAAATCTCTACAAAAGAGCTCAAAAAAAACCAATAGATTTTTTAAGTAGAGTGGCAGGCTACAAAACCAGTACCCCAAAGTTCATTTATTTCCTATATGCAAATAATGAAATAGAAGAAAGATATATTAAAAAATCTCACTTACAACTGTGAATTTTCTGTGGCTCAGAAAATCAACTACCTTGAATTAGCTTAACTACAGAGGTAAAGGACCTGTACAAAGAAAACTATAAAACACTACTTTGAGAAATAAAAAGTGGCAAAAGAAAATGTGACGTGTTTTTGGCTCATAGATTGGGAGAATTAACATTGTCAATGGTAGTATGCCCCAAAGCATTATACAGATTCAATGCAATCCCTCTAAAGATACCCATGACATTTTTCAAAGAAATAGATCAAATACTGCTGAAATTCATATGGAACAATAACCCCTCACAAGTAGCCAGAACAATCCTTGGGAAAAATAAGATAGGAGGCATCACTTTCCCCAGCTTCAAACTGTTCTAAAGAGTAGTAATAATTAAAACAGTATGGTATTGGAATAAAGACAGATGAACAGATGAGTGGAATATATTTGAGTATCCTGACAAAGGCCCTCAAGTATATGATCACTTAATCTTTGCACTTAATCTTAGCCAAAAGACCGAAAAGCGATATGATCACTTAATCTTTAAAGATAAAGGAGCAATAAGTATGGAGTGGATAAAGAAAAGTCTCTTCAACAAGTGGTGCTAGAAAAATCGGGCAGCTACATGTCAAAAGGTAACTCAGACCTCTTTCTAACACAATGCACAAAAAGTACGATAAAAAATTTACTAAAGGCTTCAATATCAGACCTGAATCCAAAAGGTACATTACAATGAGGAAAACGCAGGTTTTGAGGCTTTAATCTTGCTTTCACTAGAGTGAAGAAATCTCCTTTAAAGATAAATTTGACCACAGTTTCTTAATCAACTTGTCCGTTCTTGGGCACTCTGATTGTTTCCAGATTCTGGCTATTGTGAGTAGTGCTGCTATGAACACAGAAGTACAGATGGTGTTTCTGCTGTGTGTTTGGCCTCCCAGGGTATATTCCGAGGAGTGGTATGGCTCAATTTCTAGTTTTTTTGAGAAATGTCCATATTGTTTTCCAAAAAAGTCTCTACCAGTTGACATTCACACCAACAATGGACGAGGAGTCCCCTTCTCCCCCCACATGCACACCAGCACTTGTTGTTGTTGTTCTTTTGGATGTGTGCCAGTCTTTGTGGTGTGAGATTACATCTCATTGCTGTTTTGATTTGCATCTCTCTGATGATTAGTGCTGATAATGGAATACCATGCAGCTGTTAGAAAAAATGAAGTTATGAAATTTTCCTATACATGGATGGACATGGAGAGGATCATGCTAAGTGAAATTAGCCAGAAGGAAAAGGACAGATATAGAATGAGTGCATTTATTTGCGAGATATAAAAAATATCAATATCCAAGGCCAGGCACAACATGAATTAGGAGGTCTTGTCAGTGGGTGGAATCTACTGCAAGTGTGTGGGAGTCAGAGGTTCGATAAGACAGGGAAGGAACAATGTGCTAATAAGTTTTTGGAAATGATAATACCAGCCTAGAACTGAACACTGAATATAGGCAAATTGATGTACGTGATAACCTCTAAGTGTGTGTATTACAAGCCACAATGTGTAAGAGAAGGGAGAGAGAGAGATAGAGAGAGAAAGAGAGAGAGAGAGAGCTAGAAAGAGAGAGAGAAGGCAAGGTGCCTGCCATAGAGGCAGGCTGGGAGAGGGGGAATGGAAACAGGGGACATTGGTGGTGGGAAGTGGGGTACTGGTGGAGGGATGGGTGCTGGAACATTTCATGACTGAAACCCGAACATAAACAACTTTGTAATTGTATATATCACCATGGTATAATAAAAAATTTTAAAAGGGCCGAGGCGATAGTCCAGCAGGTAGGGCATTTGCCTTGCCCATGGCTGACCCTGGTTCCATCCCTGGCATTCCATATGTTCCCCGAGCACCACCAGGAGTAATTCCTGAGTGCAGAGCCAGGAGTAACCCCTGAGTATTGCCAGGTGTGACCCAAAAAAAAGCAAAAAAAAAAAAAACTAAACTAAATTTGATTCTCTTAGAAGAAACTAGTGTAAATTGATAACTTCTATCTTTCGACAAAAATTTCAGTCATGTTTTATCATCATATAGCACCCAATTAAAATGTTTTCCTTGAACTGTGGAACTGGCTTTAAAATTTAAATAAAAAACACCAAACAAACAAAAATACAAATAAGAACCAGAAGGAATAATAAACATTTTAAGAGAATGCCAAAATAACTTATGAAGAATCTCAGAAAGCTTGAACAAAGTGTTTAAATAGGCATATTATGTATATACTAAATTTCTGTACTATATTTAAAATATATTTCATATATTAAATTTAAAAATATTTATGCTTACATATAAACGCTCTAATACAGTTTTTATTTGCACTTTTTTGAATATATATAGAAAAAAATCACAGAGAGAAGTTTTGTGTATTGGGTCTTATACCTAACTTCTTTCTAAAAAGGAAGATAAATTGAGGATAAGTTATAGGCATAACCTACCCTTCTCTAATTGTGTCACATACTAATACTTGATCACTTGAATCACTTTATTCATCGATTTGCTCGAGCAGGCGCCAGTACCATTTCCATTGGACCCTATCACGTGCCAATGTAGTGCAATAGCATCTGGTTGATTCAGGAATATGAAGAGCCTCAAACTGTTCCTTCAGAGTGTTGACAAGGAAGTCTGACCATCTTGTAGGTGGGTGGCCACGTGATCTTTTGACATCCCGTGGGATCCAGTCGGTAACTAATACAGTTTAAACTTTAAACTAAATCCCTTTGTTATTCACAGTTCTGTGGGGAAGAAGTCTGGCTCAGTATGGCTGGATATTCTGCTCAGACTAAAATTCATGGTCATCTGTATATAACATGGACCGTTTTTCAAGGAAAAATCCCTCTAACTTGTTGGCTATGCCCATGGTAATTTGAGGCTCTCAGCTTCAGTTACCTATAGCCTCCTCCTACTTACACTTGCAACATGATATCCTCTTTTGCTCCCAGCTGAAGACAATTCTTTGTTTGAAGAGATTTACCTAAGTAGGTAATATGCGTCAAAAAATCTTCCTCTGCTAAGGTCAACTAACCAACTATGCAATTCCCCTTTCCCTCTTTGAAAACAAACCACAAGATCAAAAACCACCTAATCACATGAATAATACCAGAGAGTGGAGATTACAGTTTCATTTAAAAAAGTTTACAAACCTTACCCTCATTTTTATGGAGGAGGAAACTTTCATGACTAAATTGGAAAACCCTCCTGATGCACATGTGCAATGCAATAAATGGCAAAAGTTGACTTGCCTCATGCTCACCCCCTCTGTTTCCCACCACACTTTCAGCCTGCAGCCTTAGTTTTATGTTCTTCCTATGTGGAAAACTATCTGAAGCAGAGCTGTGTCTTATATGGACCCTTACTTCTTATTGGTCTCCTACTCTTACAAAGTATAGCAGACACTGCTTTTGCTTACATAATTTACTTTATCTTGTAGTTAGAATCAGCTTTTAGTTTAGCAGAGAAAAATAATTTTCAGATAAATATGTATATAGTAGACCTAATGATGGTCAAGGTGGTGGGGGTAACTATCACAGCCCGGATCATCCACAACCCACCCTGAGCAGTTTTTCTTCAACCGCCAGGTATGCTGAACCAGAGACTAAGACATGGGGTAGAGCTGGTTGTCCCCTGGCCCAGCCGCTCATGGGTGCCTGGGAGGCAAGCGGGTTCTAGCCCTGGCCTGCCACCCCAGACAGCCTCACAATAGCGACCCCACCCAACTCCATCGGGCCGCCATCTTCCACATCCGACTTTGTCAATCCTCCCAGCAGCCAGATATACAGCCGGTCAACAATAGAGTTTGTTAGGCCCAGGTATGTGAACCAGGACTCTCAGAAGGGCGGCTGCCTGTCCCTGGCTAGGTATGAGGCCCGGGGCATGGGGTAGCCTGCCTCACCCCAGGGCCTAGGACGCTTCCAAGGGGCCTCCATCTCACTCTGACTCCACTCGCACAACACCCAGCAGCAATGTATGGGTGCTACGGTATGCCTGAGGAATGTGAACACCAGAACATTATAGGTCATCCCAGGCCAATATAAGGTTTGAGGCTCTTTATGTTCCTGGAGCAAGAGGATGCCCTGGCTCAGCTCCGGACAAGGAGATATTACTGGTGCCCGCCCGTGAGGAAGAGGATGATGGTCACCTCCAAGTCTGAAAATCTTAAGGTGTCCTTTCCATACTTTGTCCATTGTAACCAACTCTATTATGACTTTCTATGTATTTCAGCTCTTTGGGTTGATCCCAGCTGAACACATGTTCTTCTCTTTAAACTTTTTTTAATGGTCTCCTTTTTATTAGTCCTGGCTTCTTGGCAGCTGCTGAACCAGATAATCATCAGCTCCCGAACAATAGCTGATAGTTTTCTCTGAAATAAAAAGCATGTGAATCCATCCTTCAGGCAGAGAAGAGAAATCTTGTGTTTTAACCACATATAACGTGTCCTAATATGAAGACCTATTTCTCTTTGAGCATTTACTGTCCTATCTTTTCAAAGCTTCTTTGAGGAACATTATTATTGTTAGCAATGTCATCCTTTATAGAGAAGATTTTACTTTTTTAGTGCTTGAAAATTAGTTCCGTAGATAAAATAACACCATTTTTTTTTTCCTGCAACAGCTTCTTTTTACAGAGATTTTGCTTCAAAGTATCAGAAAAACCAGTTTCATGGGAAAGCAATCCCTGATGCCAAGCATTATACTGATGCCTTCAGCTCACAGGACCAGGCCTGCATCACCAGTTTGAATCCCTAGTCTGAGTGTTCTCTTGTGGATTTTTATTCAGCAGCAAAGTATCCAATCCTTGGAATGGCATATTAGAATCCAACCTTTCATGGTATTTCCTCCCCTCCTCTTTGTAAATTTATCTTATCGAAGTTCTTGCTTGCCTGATGTAATTAATCTGTTTTGGAAGTAGGTAAACAAGAGACTTGATATTGTCTGCCGCAGTCATTCTCGTGAGAGTATGTTATCATCCTACTGTCTTTGGGCTCCCAAAGTGATAAAATGCCCAGGACTGGAGAGAGAGTACAGAGACTAAGGCGTTTCCTTTCATGTGCCTACCCTGATTCTACCTTTGAAAACACATTCTCTAACCATCTCCAATATCAAACATTGCCAGGGTGGCTCTAGACGCCCCTGAACTCTGTGGGGGTGGATCAGCTCTTCCCCATCATTGAGAGGCTGAGTAGCTGTGGATTCTCAGGTCCTTTTATTGAATCACTGGTCTGGTCTCACCAGGATGGCCTCCAGGGTCTTTGCTTCCCCACAAGGAGTATAATGTCTGGGAAACATAGAAATTATATAGGGGGGTACATTTCCATACAGCTAAACCTGGGTTGATCCTTGAAATTTGGTCCCCTAAATTTCCTGAGTGCAGAGTCAAGAGTAAATCATGCTCACTACTGGGTATAACCCAAATTGTCTATAATAAAAATAATAAAATGTCTAAGTTATAGCATTTTTTAGTTGAAATCATACCTAAATCATCTTATTTATTTATTCATATACCAATGACTTCTATAAGGCTGGTGATATTCCTATCGATTAATATGTACATGTAAATGGAATGGAACTTTAATGAGCTATAAGAATCCCCTTCTCAAACCATGGCTAACTGTGAAAAAATATCCATACTGTCAGGCCAGACTGGACGCAGACAAATATACGAGTAGAAAGAAAGATATAAATGTTAAAATATCTAGTCTCATTTAAGCCCAGGTATCTCAAAGTGAAGTCTAGAGATTATTGTTAGTTCCCACATTGGTCAAGGATTGAACAGTTCAAGGTCAAAATGTTCTTGTTTTGTTCCATTACCTTTACAGGTGTGTTAGACTGTTGTTTCTGAAAATATTTTGTATTATGTTAGAACTTTGGTGATGGAGTCATGTGCAAGTAATACAAAATAAAAATTGACTGTACACATTTAAGGTTTACTTTTTAATTTAACATTTAAAATTATAGATCATGTTGTTTGAATGACACTTTCTCTTAAACTAATAATGTATGTAAAGACAGGCAAAGAAATAAATTTTCCAATTTTCACAATGTTCCAGTGAACATGCGACTCTACTGATAAAAGGGTAGGGTAGATATTCACTGAGGACATATATGTACAGACATATATATATATACGTATGTAAGTGTGTGTGATATATATACATATATATACATATATGTGTGTGTATATATATACACATATATATGTGTAAATATATACACATATATATGTATATATATATACACTTGTCACTTGTCTTCACTTGTCTTCCCCTTGTTCACCGATTTGCTCAAGTGGGCAGCACATGTCCTGTCATATGTCCTGTCATATGCTAATATAGCCCAAGGGCACCTGCTCGCCTCCAGGAACACGAAGAGCCTCAAACCATTCCATCAGGTCATGGGAATGAGGTCTATAATTATTGCTGGCTTTTGGCATATTAAATACGACACGGGTAGCTTGTCAGGCTCTGCTGTGTGGGTATATATATATTTATATATGCTTATATATTTATATATTTTATATATATTATTTACCAGGTTCTTCTGTGCAGGTATATATATATATATTTACATATATATGTATATATATTATAAATATATATGACACATTTTAATGGAGTGTATACAGACACACACAAGTGTGTGTGTAATCATATGTACACACACGCATATTTTGCATTATTGTTTACACTAGTAGTTCTTAAAACTTAGGTAATTGCTTGCCTTAATGTTTCTGAGGCTAGCAGGAGCAAAGAAGTATGGAGATACATTTATCATTTGCCTTCAAGATAAATTGCCTTAGTAAATCTTGAAATGTTTGTTCTATCAGACAGGGATTTATTAGTTTTTGTCAGGCGATCCATATCTTTTTAGGAGGTATCTGTCTATACTTTGTGGGCAAATAAGAATATTTGAGAAAATGGTTGTCATGGTAAATTAAGAATGATATCTATGGGAATTAATTAATTACCCTCCATTAACAATGTGTCATCTTTATGACTTTGTAAACAGATTAGCTTTAGGGAAGAGATTACTTCCACTTTTCCCAGGCTCAAGCTCTGTTCTTTGCCTTATCCTTCCAGAGGACAGAATGTTCCTCAGCATAGAAACAAGTAGATGAGGTAGCCAAAGTATCTTAGAATGCTCTCATTTAAACAAACAGGAAGAAACACGTTTAGAGAGAGTTTCTCTTTCTGATGGTGTGGTTCCTGTTGAGGTATGAGAAACAAAACTTTTGAAAATAAATGTACAAGGTTATTTCCTACCCTGGCACAGTAGTAATAATAGCAATTCCTTTATTGCTACTTTTTCTCATATCCATGAAACTGAAAGATCTTTCGCTGAAACAATAAATGTTAGGTTGTTATCCCTCTATGTGTTCTTTTTTGGAGTCTGTGTCTTCCCAAAATAAATAATCCAATTTCTAATAGCATTAGGCATAATTATGTATATGAAATCACAATCACGATCACGATCTTCCCGTTGATCATCTATTTGCTAGAGTGGGCACCAGTAATATCTCCATTTGTCCTGTCTCATGCCAGTAGAGGCAGGGGCATCGGCTTGCTACAGGAACATAAAGAGCCTCAAACCATTATATTAGGTCATGGGAATAACCTAATGTAATTGTTACTGGAATTTGGCATATCAAATACAACACGAGAAGCTTGCCAGGCTTGCCGAGCGGGAGGGTAAACTCTTTTAAACACCTCCAAATAAAGCATTTATTGATGAATAAATGCTTTATATATATGAAATACATATATATATTATTTTATGTATATGTATATACATTAAAATTTAATGTATACTACTTTAATATACCTAAAGTAGACAAGATACCTCTCTCTTGATATAAATTATGGATTACGGTCCAGCTTCTATCGTAACTGATAAATGGGTCTTAAAACTAACCATTCTCACTTTCTAATGTCCAGTTTCCTTACCTATGAAACAAGAGGAAAGTTAAAATAAAATCCATTAAATAAAGATTTTACATTCGCACAGGCCCTCTCCCACATTCTTGATAGACATGGCTATACTCAAAAGATATCTTTGGCATTTATCCTCAGCTTGGAATTTATATTCTTCTTAAATTAAATACAAGGATAACTACTATCAATTAAATGAGCAGACTTGATATGTTTAAGATATAACTTATTTTATTACCTTAAGATTAGATATTATACAAGGGGACTTCCCATACCAGGATTCTGATTTCTGTGATAGAGTTTATAGCAAACTTTGAAAAAAAATTAGGGCATTTAAAAAAATTTAGGATTTTAAGAAGTAGAATGCAGGAAATAAAAAGAGCTAGTTCAATGGATTAATAAATAGAATTCTCTTTTTTCTCCATTTGCAAATTTTTGGAGACGACTGGGTTCCCTAACAATGATGGGAAACGGGTTCCCCTTCTACCTCGGAAGCTGGTGGGGAATGGATGAAAACTCAGGAATCTGGCACAGTTTTTTTTTTTTTTATTTTAAAGTATTTTATTATACCACTGTAAGATATACAATTACAAACAGGCTCTGATATACAATCCAAGAACAGGAAAACACCTGACTCTGTGTGTTCCTGACAGGGCCCCAGTCGTGTGATAGGCCAAGATGGCTGCCAACACATGTTGAAGCCCAACAGAGAAAGGGAGAGGACGGAGAGAGGAAAATGCCAAGGGAAGCCAAAATGACAAAAAGGCCCCTTCTTCTTTTCCTAGCTTCTTTAATAGACAGAAGCCTGCCAAAATCTTTCAGCCCAGCCCATCATGGGCTGGGCTATCTAGAGATGTAGCCAGGTAAATGACCCTTTTGAAATGTAGATCTTTAGTTGGACCTTAGGCTCAAGCTTCACAAAAGCCAGAGCTGATTTCCAGAGGCAAAATCTCCCTAGCAGAAAATGGATGGACAAGGAGACTATCATGCTGAATGAAATTAGTCAGAAGAAAAAGGACAGATATAGAATGACAGCATTCATTATATCCTATTAATAATTCATTAATAGGATATAAATAGATAGCAGTGTTCTACTAAGTGTGGGAAATGGTAATGGCAGATTAAAATTCACCATTGAATATACACAAAGAGACTTAAGTGATAAACTCTAAATATCTGCAGGGCTAGCCACAATGTGTAAAAAAGAAGAGGGAGAGAGATGCAGAGACAGAGAAGAGAGAGAAAGAGAGAAAATGAGACTACCTGCTATTGAAGCAGCCTGGGGGGTAGGCGGAGGGGGTGGGGTACATTGGTGATGGAAATGGGGCACTGGTGGAGGGATGGGTGCTGGAATACTGTATTACCAAGAACCAATTATGAACATCTTTGTAATTGTATGTCTCACGGTGGTATAATAAAATTTTTTTTAAAAAATCTCCCTAGCAGAGAGAGAAGGGGCTGCATTTCTGAACCAGAAATGTAATTTGTAGGAAATGGCATTAATACTTTTTACCATGAATATATAACTAGCAGATCCCAAACTCTGGATCCCACTAAGGTCCAAAATCCATCAGAATAATTAACTTTGGCATTACCTTTAGAGTCAGAGACACGTTAGTTTGCCTGGAGACGCACTGGCATGTCTCTGAACTAGGAGAATTGATTACATTACAGTTGATCCAACCTGGCCAAGTATCACTGTATCACTGTCATCCCGCTCATCATCGATTTGCTCGGAGTGGGCCCCACTAACAACTCCATATGTCCTGTCTCATGTTAGTAGAGGCCAAGGGCATCTGCTTGCTCCAGGAACATAAAGAGCCTCAATCCGTTCCGGAATGAGGTCTATAATTGTTACTGGTATTTGGCATATCAAATACAACATGGGTAGCTTGCCAGGCTCTGCCGTGCAGGTAGTATACTCTTGTAGTCATCTCTAAGTCCAGCATTTATTGATGAACCACGCGCCGCTTGCAGCCGCGCGAGCCGGGCTGTGATAGGCTGGTCTGCTGGGTGGAGTTCTGACGAGAGAGAAGTCCGGATGTGGAAAAATGGAGGCCCTCATGGAGTGGGGGGGGGTCGTCTGGCTTGTTGCAAGGCTCTCACTGGGTTGGCGGGCCAGGGCTAGAACCCGCCATCCCTCCTGGGTGCCTCGTGAGTGTCTGGGCACAGGGAGAACAAGTAGCAGCTTTGCCCCCATGTCTGTGATTCTCTGCCCCATGTCTGTGAGTCTCTCTGGCCAAGTACTCTTGGGATATCTACATGTATGCCCCACGTGGGGACCCGTGGGAACAGAATATTGATCTGGGGCAAGTGAGATTCATGATAAAAGTATTTATGCCGTATAAAATTATGAAATCAGTAAAATTCTGCACAAACTCCCAGAGATTCCTCAAAGGCAGGGACCAGATCTCCATATAAAATAAGTATAGCTGGAGGCTAAGACTCAGTAGGGGCATGTCACCCAACAACTATTCTATTTTAGGACTCAAAATAAGTTTAATGTTTGACTTTATTCGTTTAAAGATTACCTGACTACTGATATATATGTGAAATATTTTTGAGAGAGTTCAAGTTAAATGTGCCATTACTGTCCTAAGATTTAGAGAATTGAGGACCATTTCAGGTAAATTAATAATATTTTGTTTTATTTTATTTTCTTTGGGTTATGCTGAAAAAAAAGACCACTCCGACTTTTTTTCTTCTGTTTTAGGCTTCTTAACTTCAGGCTGGAGCAGGGTGGATCTCGATGAGCGCGGCCAATAGGCTGGGCTGCTGGGTGGAGTTCTGATGAGGAGGAGGTCCGACGTGGAAAATGGAGGTCCCATGCATGGGGGTCGCTGGCTTGTTGTGAGGCTCTGCTTGGGTGGTGGGCCAGGGCTGAGAACCTCGCCATCCCTCCGGGGCACCTCATGAGTGGCTCGGCACAGTGAGAGCCAGTAGCAGCTCTGCCCCATGTCTGTCCCTGCTGCAGTCTGTTTTAATCCGCCCAGGTATGCTGATCCAGAGACAGACATGGGGCAGAGCTGCTACTGGCTCTCACTGTGCCCAGCCACTCATGAGGTGCCCCAGAGGGATGGCAGGTTATAGCCCTGGCCCACCACCCAAGCAGAGCCTCACAACAAGCCAGACGACCCCCACTCCATGAGGACCTCCATTTTCCACATCTGGACTTCCCCTCTTCAGAACTCCACCCAGCAGACCAGCCTACCACAGCCCAGCTTGCGGCCGCTGGGCCGCACGATTCATCAATAAATGCTGGATTTTGAAATGACTACAAGAGTATGCTACCTGCACAGCAGAGCCTGGCAAGCTACCCAGTGTCATATTTGATATGCCAGATACCAATAACAATTATAGACCCCATTCCCATGACCTGATGGAATGGTTTGAGGCTCTTTATGTTCCTGGAGCAAGCAGGTGCCCTTGGGCTCTACTTGCATGAGACAGGTCATATGGAGATGTTACTGGTGCCTGCTCAAGCAAATCGATGATGAACGGGAAGACAGTGATACAGTGATACAGTGATACAGTGAACTTCAGGCTAGTGCTTCCCTAGTACTTCAGGCTAAAGAATTTTGTCACAGATCTGGAATTAAAATTGCTGTACATACAATGGGAAATTGTGATGAGACATTGTCTTTAATTTCTCAAAGAAAGTTCAATCATAGATATAAATTTTGAGCATTTAATAGAAATAGATTTTTAATGAAAAAATTTAACCTAAATAGAAACATTGGTTCATTTGTTTCTTTTTTGGTAAAAACTGGTGGCACTCAAAGGCTTATTCTCTAGTTCAAGGATCACTTCTAGTGGGGTTCAGGGAACTATATGTCATGCTAGCGGATTGAGCCCAAGTTAGTTTCATGCAAGACAAGCATACTACTCTCTGTTCTATCTCTCTGGGTCCCATAATTGGTTCATTTAGGAAGTTGGAATTCAACTTGGAATTTAAATTGAATCATTTCATAGAATTACTTATGTTATTTAATTCAGAACCCTTCTAGTGATGCCATCTGTGTATATAGTATGGTAAGAAAACAGAGAAAATAAAGAATACTGAAACTACGACTTTGACTATAGGAAATGTGTAGTCTAGTAAAAGGAATACTAAAAGTAATCAGAGTTATTCCTAGTTGAATGAAGGATATTAAAAAGACAGCTATCCTCTTGTTCAGTTAGAAACACAGGAAAGAGCCTTGGAGATGAACACTAATTTTGGAAGTATACCAAGATGTTTGAGCATGTATTTATGATGGTGGAAACAAAGGAGGTGTTAATCACTTGATACCCTATTATTCATTGATTTGCTTGAGCGGACACCAGTAATGTTTCCATTTGACCCTATCACATGCCAGTGTAGCCCAATGGCATCTGCTTGCTCCAGGAATACAAAGAGCCTCGAACCGTTTGTTCAGGGTCTTGATGAAGAAGTCTGACCATCTTGTAGGTGGGCGGCCTACATCCGCCCATTGGCCTACATCAGATCTTTGATGTCCCATGGGATTCAGTCAGTAATGGCTCTAGTCCAGCGGTCATCTCCAAATTGCTTTACATGTCCAGCCCATCTGATTTCAATTCCTTGGCAAATGAGACAGTGTCTCTGACTCTGGATCGTTGATGGAGGACGGAACTCTGGATTCCTTCTCTCACTTGTGTGAGGCATGATATTCCAAGCATAGCTCTTTCAATTCCTATTTGGGAGACCAGAATAGAGTTATCATCCTGCTTTGGTAGGACCCAGGTCTCTCAAGCATATGTTAATGCAGGAGAACAGTGGAGTCAAAGAGATGTGCCTGGAGCCGGAGGTTCTGTGTTCTTTAGCTATTTCTTTTTTAAGGTTCTTTTTTATTTAAATTAATATTTTATCATACCACTGTGGGATATACAGTTACAAAGTTGTTCATGTTGGGGGTTTGGTCACACAGTGTTCCAGAACCCATCCCTCCACTTAAATGCTCTTCAAGGTGTTTCACACAGCTCTTTTCCTCCTGAGCAGTTCAGGTGCTAGGTCATTCATCATGTTAAGTTCTTGACCTAGGTAAACATAACTGCTGCATTCAGAGATGTCTGTTCCATTAAGAGTGAATAGGGCCTCTGGAACTAATTTGTTTTTCATGAACATTGTTTTGTTGAGATTCAGCTGTAGACCTATCTTTCCACATTCTCGATTGAAGTCAACCAGCATTTGTGTCACTTGGCTAATGTTTGGTGTTATTAGAACGATGTCATCAGCTAAGCAGAGGTGGTGTAGTTGCCAACCATCTATCTTCACTCCCCATTCCTTCCCATTCTATTGTTGCATGATGTTCTCAAGGGTGGCACTGAAGAGTTTTGATGAGATGGCATCACACTGCCAAATTCTCTTTTGACATCAATGATCACTTCCTTGTAGAATGGTTTAGATCCTGATGGTGTTAATGTATCTCAAAGGAGGTGTTAATATAGCTCAAAATTAGGGGTACCAGAGCGACAGCATAGCTGGGAGGGCATTTGCTTTGCACGTGGCCTACCTGGATTCAATTCCCCTCGTTCCATATGGTCCCCTAAGCACCACCAGGGGGTAATTCCTGAGTATAGAGCCAGGAGTAACCCCAGAGCATTGCTGGGTGTGAGCCAAAAAGAAAGAGAGAGAGAACAGATAGAAAAGATTTTGCTTAGTTCTCAGAACTCAGCAACCAACATTCATCCTGAGATGGAGGAGGACTGAGTTAAGGACTGTACCACGTGTCCAACTCCAGGTTCTGAAGAGAGGGCTCTGCCAGGAGTAGAAGGACTCAGGCCTAAATAGGTAACTTCATTAACATATTTTAAATAGACCGAAATTCATCATCACAAGCAAGAGAAAAGGCATTTGATCTTTGTAAAGAAATAGAAATACCACTAAAATGTTTATAACTCTTGTTTCAGTCTTCAATAATTTGAAGGGTATGATAAAATGGCTTTTAATGGTGTAAGTTTACAACCTATCTTTAAAGTTACTGTTGGTCAGTAAGTATGTGATGAAAGTACTTAGGCTCACACAGAACATAAAGAACATAAATCTTGATCACTTGACATCCCGTTATTCATTGATTTGCTCCAAGCGGGCTCCAGTAATATTTCCATTTTACTCTATCACTTGCCAGTGTAGCCCAATGGCATCTGGTTATTCAGAAATACAAAGAGCCTTAAGCCATTCGTTCAGGGTCTTGACGAAGAAGTCTGACCATCATGTAGGTGGGCGTCCACGTGATCTTTTGACATCCCGTCGGATCCATTGATGCTGGACATGTAATGCGATTTGGAGATGACCGCTGGACTAGAGCCGTTACTGACTGGAAAGAACATAAGTAGTGCACCAAAATAGTAAATAGCACACTTTAGAACTGGAAAAAAGAAAACCGATTGGTGATATTTAACACTAAAATATACCATTGCATGTAATTACTAAAAGAAAAATCCAAGTTCAATATTTATCCAGACATAAGGATGTTTTGGAGGCAATAATGAACAATGTTTACTGGAAACAATGGAAATTTTAGGTTAAGTAGAAGTGATTTTGAAACCTGATGGCAAAATGGTCAAACATATTTTATAACAGATTAAAAGTATAAATCAAGTGATTATATAAAGAAAAATTTTAAGAGATTATTATTCTCTTAAAAAGTTTTAAGAGAGTAATAATCTCTTAAAATTTGAAAAATTTAAAAGGCTGGTGTGGCCATACTAGTATCAGATAATATAGACTTCCAGGCTGAAAAAGGTTAGAAGGGACAATTAAGGCCATTTCTTATTAATTAAGGGGTATGTACACCAGGAAGAAACTATACTACTAAACATATAT
>JAJIBD010006967.1:0-48152 GCA_021461705.1 Cryptotis parvus | reverse complement strand
ATTTATTGGACCTTAATTCCAGCAACTCAAACTGCTAGATGTTTCAGAATTTCTTTGCATCTTATTAACAGAAACAGATTCTGAGAACTATATTTAAGGTTCATCCGTGTTCCATTACCAGTAGTTAGGTCTTTAAATTTGTTGTGTTAATTTCCATGGTAATATAATGTGCTTTCTCTCTATTTGGATTTTGAGTTAGTAAAGTAAGATAATAGATAGCCAATGATTTGACGAATAATGTTCTTTGGCATGTTAAGTGTTTGTTGCTGCTGTTTTTGTTGAAATAAGGAAAACTTGTCCACTTGTCCAATGTTTTAGTTTGTGTAAGATTCAGCACATTCTTGAGTGTAGAATTTTATGATCAATGGAGTAAAGTAAAATCATTCTTACTTTCCTCCAAAAATATAAAATTGAAGTATAATTATCTAAACACTATTCGAATATTCTTATTCAAAGGATCAGGGATAATGCAATTTCATGGATATGGAAAATTAAGTCAATGCATTTGACTTTTCAGTAAGCCTAAAATCTAGAATAAATTGTGCCATTGCAAAAGCATTCTTACTAAGAGTACATTTAGAGAGAGATGGTTAGCATCTGTTCACACATATAAAAATCTCCACTGTGGAATAAAGCCTTTAGTTAAGATAAGATATGCATGCACTTTGGAATGTACATAATTTCAAATACTCACCCTAAATGTTAATAAAATTAAAATCCACAAAATTAATTTTGAATCTATCATAAAATCAATTATTCAGATGACATAAAGAGGAACTATCTGTGAGCAAATTTCACAAAGTGATTTTGAGTTACTTATTCTTAGAGAAAATATTAGTATTTATGCCAGATTTTATATAGTAATAACAGTTTAAGCTAAAAGAAACCTATCTATTTTTGAGCTATATTAAACTCATGTTTTAATGCTACTTGTATGTATGTTTCAAAATCACAGAGGCATACCACACACACACGATATACACACACACACAGGAAGAGACGTTACAATCTGTGGCTTGTATATATTTATACAAAATATATACAAGCCATAAATTATATTTATGGCTATAATATAAAATTATATTTATACTTATAAATATAATTTTATCTATTTAATGTGTATTCAACTTATTGCCTCTGATATTTTGGAAGATGGAGGACAAGGATAATTTCCAATAACAAATTAAGAGAATTACTTGACTTTTTAGCTCTGCTTTGTTTTCTTTTGCTGGCTAGATCTGGTGGTCTTAGAGCTTATCCTTGCTCTGTGCTCAGGGTGGGCTCAAAGAAACACATGTGTTGCAAGGGAATCAAACTCGATTTATCTCATGCAAGGAATCCGAACGTCATTCTCGGTGAGAATAACTTGATTTTTAACTAAACAAAATATGATTGGGACAAGAATGATACTAAATTTTATAAAAATTAGAATGAAATTATTTAAATTATTAAAATGATGATCCAGAGAGATAGCTTAAAGGTTAAATTATTTCCCTTATACTTGACCAATCCAAGTTGAATCCTTGGTACCACTATGGTCCTCTTGAGTATCAACAGAATAGTCTGGAGGATGACCAGGAATAAGCCCTGAGCCCTGTGAGCAATTTCAACATTGCCTCATATTTATTCTATTTGATTTGTTTTATCAGTCTCTAACTGAAATCTAAAATTTTTAAATTTTAAATAAATTAAAAATTGTTAAAATGATAATCCTTTCCCCAAAACAATGTTCACTGATTTATATTCATCCTTACCACATAGTTGTCATCTATTTCCATAGTGATTTTTAGTGTAATGCAATACTGTATTTATAGTACAAATAATATAAAACAAAATTTTAAAGCTTTGGAGGCTCTTTCTTATTTTCCTTCCATAAATATGTACGAAAATATTTATGGAAGGGTAATTAGAAAGTAAAAGTGGTAGTGGCAGATGCAGGAACAATAGTGATGGAAAAGAAGAAAAATGTGTGTGAATTCTCTTGAAAGGAAATCACACCACAGCTAGGAGTTAAACCCAATCAACCTAAAACAAACAAATAGAAGGCGGAAGTCTGTAGCAGTCACAGAGGATGCAACCCATATGGGAAATCACAACTAGACAGAAGAACCGGGAGAAATCCAAACTGCAGTCCAGAGCTTACAACCTAGAGGCACAGCCCCAGCTGTCAGAAACTAAAGTGAGATAGCTGTCGTGGGGGAAATTGTATTTCAATAACAAATGCACTCAAGAAGGAAGAAAAAGAAAATCTAGATGGAATAGTGAATTTGTACACGTACAAAGGGTCACAAAAAAAGCAGTGCAATAACTAATGCTAAAGCAAAGAGAATACAAAAAATATAATGCGCTAAATTTGAAAGCAAGAAAATTGCCTCAGAGACCAGAATGAACCAACCACAGCAGGAAATCTAAAGAAAATTGAAAGTGATATTGTCTTTTTCTGGTTCTTCACAACATGCTCTAATAAAGGATTAAAAGATATCATGCAAAGCAGAACTAGCCACAGAGACTGCCCTAATGAATGCCTATATATATGCACACTGTATAGTAAATAGGGATCTGTCTATTGACATAAGCCATAAAGATGATCTATTTGCCATATATCATTTTTACATTTGAAAATACTATTATTGTGTTCTGCAAATCCATTTTTCTATGAGAAAAAATTAAAGTTTTCAAAATTAATATAGCATTACATTCTAATTTCCTTTTTGCTCAGGAATGTATTCTTTAGCAGATGTATTTGAGAATTTTCCACTATTTCCCTTCAATATTGATTTCTAGTTTCATTGCATAGTGCATCCCTTCACTTCACTCAAACTCCTGACTGGCTTGCCAAAATGTGGCAAGTGAGTGCAGAAAGGAGTCAGAGACTAGGAGAAATCAGCCACAGTGAAATGAATTTCCTCCTTCCTGGCCCATATTGACAAAACTGATACAGTAACAAGACTTCATGCCTCACATGGACATTAGCCATGTGACAGTAACAAGACTTCATGTCTCACATGGAATTAGCCTCACTAAAGCTCTGTCAAGCTGTATCTGGGATCCTATAGTCTAAGTAATCTGAGAACTAGTCCCTATAATGTCAACATTTGTTAAGCCTATTTCTAAATTACCTCACCTCAGCCTGTTTTAAGGCTGATGTGACACTACTCTTCAGATGAAAATGAAAAAGTTGGTCCTGATCCTTACCTAGAGTTTTTCCTGGATTGGTTGCTCTTCATCACAGCAATGAATTTACAGAGATGACAATGAAGTAGGCATTTAATTAAGGAACTCCAAGAAAACAAAGAGAGTGTGGAATCTGATAAAATAAAGGATATAAATTACTGCCTCCTAGTCGGGTATGTGGTAGACTAATATGACCTGGTCAGGACTGTTCCAATTAGACTTTTCTCTGTTGCTTAGGCTGGCACTCTCTGTGTCTGCTAATCCATTTTTCTATGAGAAAAAATTAAAGTTTTCAAAATTAATATAGCATTACATTCTAATTTACTTTTGCTCAGGAATGTATTCTTTAGCTGATGTATTCTTTCCAGAACTGTTCCAATTAGACTTTTCTCCGTTGCTTAGGCTGGCACTCTCTGTGTGCACAATTTTGCTAGGGCAGTGCCAAGTATAGGAGACTGGAGTCCTTTCATTAAGAGTCTTCTCGGGATCTTTGTTCCTGCCAAAATGGTCTCTTAATGGGTCCTACCATAGACTTTTCCCATCTTCTATATGGAAGTGGAGGCAGAATAGTTTTCAAATGCTTTTGATTTGATAGTCTCTTGAAACGTGTTTCAAGCCAGTCCACTCCCAACACATCCCAACACATTACTTATTTACTACCATGATATTGTGTTTGGAAAACATATTTTGTAGGATGTCAATCTTTTCCTGTGAGTTGTATTCATATTTGTTTGGATTCAATATGTAATTTCACTGTTCTGAGTGCAATTGAGAAGAATGTGCATGCAGCTGCTATGAAGGGGAATGCTTGTAAATGGTGCTGGGCCTATCGGATCTGCGGGTTACTCAACTACCTTACTACCTGATTCCTTTCTGAATACTTTCTTGAAAGTCTTGCAGGGTAATAAAGTATTGTATTGTTGTACTACTGCCCATTTTCTCATTTAGATGTCTCCATTTTTCATTATTTGCTTAAATATTCAAATGTGGAGAATATAAAATTTCTAACATGTATCATATAGAATACATATATTACTGATTTATCATTGTAAATGACCATCTTTGAATTTCCACCAACAGAGGCTGGAGAAAAGCTTCATAAAAGAGAAATTTGGGACTCTTCCTATGAGAGATAGCATGAAATAACAGCTTATCCAAATTTTTATTAGTATAATAGTTTTTTCAAAACTCATACACATTCATTGGGAGAGCTACAACTGAGGAACATACCAGACATATATATCAATGAGACGTAATATATACTTAATATGGCAGAAAGAATATGATTGAGTTGTGCTTTGTAACGTAGCAATGAGGAGCAAGAATATAAGAGAAGAGGAGCTTGGCCACAGGTGAAACATCATTTAACAAGTTGATCACACATCATTTTGTTCTTACAAGTATGCTGTTTAATACATTTTTTCTTGGTTATTTCAACTGTGGGAAAGTTCCATTCTTGCATCTCCTAATTATTTTTATGGGCCAGCAAATTTCAGAGTTTGGGATAGTTTAAATGTACTCTTTATTTACTGTATTCTTATCTTTATTTTGTATCATAGTTCTTGAATATTATGAAAATATGATAAAAAACAAAATAGAAATTTCTCTATTTTTATTTGAATTTTATTTCAAGTGATAAGTTAATACTGATATCATATACATTTATTCTCAATAAAAAAGTTACCTACTTCTCAGAAATAAATATGACATAGTGATATTTAACAGTCTGTATTATTCTAACTACATTATGCCCTGTTATTTTCAAAACATAATTTTTGATCTAAGCATATTTATCCTGACTTCATAATGCATTCAATCAGATCTCTCAGATAGTCAATATTTTGTGGACTTCATCTCACTGTGAGTCTCTCTGGCACAGTAATACACGGCTGTGTCCTCTCTGGTCACAGAGTGCAGCTGCAGGGAGAACTGGTTCTGGTTCGTGTCTCTGGTGATGGGGATGCGGCTCTTGAGGGACAGGCTGTAGTAGGAGTTTCCACTAGCACCTATGCACCCAAGCCAGAGCAACCTTTCCCTGGGGGCTGGCAGATCCAGTGCCAGCAGTAACAACCAGTTGTGATGGAGAATCCAGAGACAGAACAGACACAGGTACCCGGCAGAGCAGAAACCAGCTTTCCCTGTTGAACCCCTTGCATTCCATGGACCACGAGAGCAACTTCCGACCCGAGTCCACCATCGCAATGGAGCCTCGGAGGATCCCAGAAAAACCCCCCCACACCTTGCTGGCTGCAATCTTCACAATCCACACTCTGCAGCTGGTAAGATCTCCACCCAGCAGATTAATCCAGTCTAAAACCCACAGATTAATCCAGTCTCCAGCCTGGCTTGTCAGAAACCCAGCCTACAAGGACCCACCCTACAGAGACCTCCCTTCAGAGGAGAGAGTATTTCAAGTCCAGGAATGCTTGAGCCTAAGACACAGGTACAACCCGGCAGAGCAGAAAACACCTTTTCCCAGTTGCCTGCGGCTGCCAGTGATTTACCTCCAAATTACCGTAAATATTCTACACACCCCTCTGAGAGAGCCCCCACAAAGTAATGAGAAAATAGTGCCCGCGATGGCAGAGCCTGGCAAGCTGTCTGATGCGTGTTCGATATACCAAATCCAGTAACAGAAATGTTTAGTTTTCTGACCCCAAAAGAGCCCTTAATATGGCAGCAGTAAGAAAGGCAAACAAGCAGTGCCTGATAAAATTCCACGGCCATCCTAGGCTGCCAAAACGAAGAAGGACTAAAATGACTGTCTTTACTTTCAATGCACATACACTGGCATCGGAAGCATATATTGAGGATCTGATGGTGCAAGCACAAAAGATCAAGTAAGACATCATTGCTCTGACTGAGACGAGGGAGGCGCAGTTGCATCATGCTGTAGACACTGGAGAAGAATTGTTCCTTGGAACATGCGACGAAAAGAGGCATCAGTGGCGTTGGTGTCCTTGTCAACATGAACATGGCCCTCAACATTGATTCATTTGAATGTCTAACAAATCCGAATAGGACGATTACACTTGAAGAGATGTGGCCCACCGCCAGCAATATCTATCTTCATTGTCTACGCACCAACATCCACATACAAAGAAGATGAAATTGAGAAATTCTACATGGAATTGGAGGAGTTCTATAAAAAAAGATCACACCTTCTAGCAAGATCATAGTCAGTGATTTTAATGCCAAGATAGGGACCAAGAAGATCGGCTGAAGAACTCCACATCGGGACCCATGGCCTAGAATGGAACGAACAGGGTGAGAGACTATCTGAATTCATCATGTCCAGCCAAGACCATTCATGGGAACTCACAGTTCCGGAAGGCTGAAGTGAAACTTTGGACATGCGAATCTTCTGGCGGACAGTTCCACAATGAAATTGACCACATCATCTTCAATTGATGGTTTTGTCTGACCAATGTAGCTGTTGTCCCCAAATTCCAAAGAGGATAGGACCATCGTTCCTTGGTGCAAAATTCTACTTTTGCTATGGGGAGAAAAGGCTGCAAAGTTTAAGAAGAGAACTCCCAGAACGACCACCAACTGGGAACTTTTTGGCACCATTGCAGCAACATGGGAAGATACCATAATTGATGACATCGATGAAGAATACAACCGACTGGTTCAGCACCTCCATGATTCTGTGAAGAATGCTGAGAGAGAGAAAGACACAAAAGGATGCTTGTCTTCAGAAACTCTCGAGCTCATTCGCCAATGTGGCAAGGCGCGAGTCTCAGGAGACCAAATGCTAATGTCCAAGCTTGCTAAACAGTGCAGAGAAGCGATAAAAGCAGACCTCAAAAACAGAAGAGCAGAAATACTGGAAGATGCAGCAGAAGCCGGGAAAAGCAATCGCACCGCCCGCCTGTCCTTCGCCAACTATAAGACCAAGATGACTGCCCTCCGATGCCCTGATGGATCTATCACATCTTCCAGAAAGGCAATGGAGAAGATTATCCAGGACTTCTTACTCAAATCTCTTTGATAGCCACATCCACCTGCCCACATACCAAATTCCACAGGATGGCTATGTCATTCCCAACGTTCTCCCTTCTGAAATCCGACATGCCATCTCGTCGGTAAAGAAGGGAACAGCACCAGGCCCAGACAAAGTGACACCCGATCACCTGAAGAATCTGCCATCGGTAATCATCAATACACTAGCTGGGCTCTTCACACGCTACCTGTCCGAATGCAAGGTGCCCTCCCAATGGAAAACCAGCAGGACAGTTTTACTGTTCAAGAAGGAAGACATTCACGACATCGGCAACTATCACCCCATCTGCCTGTTGTCCGTCATCTACAAGCTGTTTACACGAGTCATCCTGAACAGGATTAGCAGAACACTAGATGAAGGACAACCATTTGAGCAAGCAGGCTTCCGGAAAGGATTCAGCACAATCGACCATCCACACAGTAACCAAGCACATTGAGGTTTGTAGGGAGTACAAGATGCCGCTCTGTCTCACGTTCATTGATTTACAGAAAGCCTTGATTGTGTGGAGACTGAAACAGTCATCGAAGCCCTAGCCAAACAGGGGTGTTCAAACCCAATACATCAAGATCCTTCGTGAGCTGTATTACGGATTCACCACCAGGATCTCACCATTCTACAAAGAAGTGATCATTAATGTGAAAAGCTGGGTTCAACAGGGTGATACCATTTCACCAAAACTCTTCAGTGCCACCCTCGAGAACATGATGCAACAATTAGAATGGGAAGGAATGGGAGTGAAGATAGATGGTCGGCAACTACACCACCTCTGCTTCACTGTTGACATAGTTCTAATAACACCAAACATTAGCCAAGCGGCACAAATGCTGGCTGACTTTGACCGAGAATGTGGAAAGATAGGTCTACAGCTGATTCTAAAGAAAACAATGTTTATGAAGAATGAACTAGTTCCAGAGGCCCCATTCACTCTCAATGGAATAAACATCTCTGATGCAGCAGTTATGTGTACCTAGGTCGAGAAATCAACATGATGAACGACCTAAAACCTGAGCTGCGCAGGAGGAAGAGAGCGGCATGGAATGCCTTCAAAGGCATCGAAGAAATAGCTAAAAGGAAAAAGAACCTCTGGCTCCTGGCACATCTCTTTGACTCCACCATTCTCTCTGCAGTAACATACGCCTCAGAGACCTGGGCCCTACGAAAGCAGGATGAGAATGCTATTCGGGTCTCCCAGAGAGGAATTGAAAGAGCTATGCTTGGAATATCACGCCTCACTCAAGTGAGAGAAGGAATCCGGAGTTCCCACCTCCTTCGCTATTGCAGAATCAGGGACGCTGTCTCGTTTGCCAAGGCATCGAAAATCAGATGGGCTGGATATGTAATGCGATTTGGTAACAACCGCTGGACTAGAGCCATTACAGACTGGATTCCACGGGATGTCAAAAGATTACGCGGCCGCCCACCTACAAGATGGTCAGACTTCCTTATCAAGACCCTGAAGGAAGGGTTTGAGGCTCTTCATATTCCTGAATCAACCAGATGCCATTGGGCTACATTGGCACGTGATAGGGTCCAATGGAAATGTTACTGGTACCCGCTTGAGCAAATCGATGAATAATGGGATTCAAGTGAAGTGATCAAGTGAAACATGAGCTTTGCACTGGTGGATTTCAACAGTCCAAATTCTGTATCAGAATAAAAGAGAATTTACTAAGTGGATAGCAATTGTTGCCTCTATGGAAATTCATTGATAAATGTTGACTCACAGGGGATTTTACCTTTATCTACTTTGTCTGACAGTTTAATTTTCTTTTCGTTATTCTTTTGGGAGCCATGTGTGGCCTGGAGATGGCTACCAGTTCTGTACTCAAGGTCATTCCCTGTGGTGCTTGAGGGACCAAGAAGAGTCCAGAAGCAACTGTGAACCCATTGCATGTAGAACATGTCCTCAACCCATTGACTTCTCTCTCCATACCCTCTTTGACTTCATAAAGTGATTATGTACTTATTATCTATTGACTTTGATCTATTTATGCGGCTCAAGACTAGAACATCTAGTCTTTGAAAAGTGTCCATTATATAATAAGCAGCCACTTATTAATCAGTATTATTATTTTCTATAATGCATCTGAGTAAATTGATGCTCTGCCCTTACTGGTTACTAGTAATTCTATAAATCAAGATTTGTACCTGGCAAATCACCTACTGTGTGGTAACATTTATTAAAACTTCAAGATCTTTTGCATATTGACATCTATAAAACCTGAAATTTACCTTAAAACTCTTTAAAAGAGAAATATAGGTCTTCTTTAACTAGGCAAGCAGAATCACTGTTACATTAAACTTTTTTTGGTGGGAGGCCAATATAAAAGTTTGACTATTTTATATGAGGATGAAGAATAATGAAGACTGGGCTTAGAAAGTTAGACTAGTTTGCTGTACCTAGTATTGAAGACACATTTCTGTCTGCAGAAGGTCATTCTGACCTGCATCAGGAGAATTTAGAATTCAGAATGATTAGCAGTCGTGGACCATTTGCTTAATTGTGCACCCACACTGCTCACAGAGTGAGGGACACACACAGCCCTGCTCCTCCAGACAAGGTGCCTCGACCATGGTACCTGTTAGTTCATGTTGGCTTCCTGCCCAGCTTCTGTGTTTAATTGCCTCACCTGACCAAACAACCTGGACTCTCATCCTTTCTGCATGCTTTCTACCACTGTGAATTATGATTTCTGTAAAAATGTGAGTCAAATGTTTGATTTTCCTGATGTTGATAAGTAAAATATATTATTATCATCTCAACCAACTCCAGCACAGCAGCAATTACAAGATGCTTCTTGAATAATTTTATTCCCCACCTAAAAAACGAAAACCTGAGTGAGGAATTATTCATTTACTTAATGTGGAGATGATTTGGGCTATGTTCTTATTAGTCTAAAATACCACCATTGATCCACTAGCTGTAAATTTGCTCCATATTCATCATAATTAGGAAAAGAATTCACAGAGACTGTTTTTTTAAAACTTCAGTCTTCTATACTGTTACTGACACTCAGCAATTCAGACACACATATGGGGATGGGAATGCCTCCACTCTCTAGACACAAACACATATACACATACACACACACACTGCACATATGCACATGTATCACACACTCAGTTGCTAGCCCAACTGAAACAAAATTGAGTCAAAATGCATTTTAATTAACCAATACCATGGTTTTCTCTTTTTTAAAATATCATAATCCAAAGAGGAAATACAACATATGGTATGCTCCAATTCAGGAACTGTGTGAAAACTTTACTAAAAGGAATTGTTTTCTAGAGGAAATTGGTGAAGTCACACAATCTGTTGGAGTATCCTAGGCTGGTGAGTTGGACTGTTAGTAATCTTACAGTTGAATGACAAGGGAAATCTATGTTACTCGAACCCAGGAATGGGGTGTTTGTGTAGAGGCATCGCCTGACAGTCAATGAGTTGTTGTACAGATGCAGTCACTTGATATGAGGAAGGAAGTGGAACTACAGTCAACCCCACTAACCTCTTTCTCCTCTCTCCATTAGATTTCTTTACAGCACTTTCCAAGCTCAAGAATACACACACAACAGAAGAGAAAAAAAAGCCTTGATGACAGCAAAATAGATTAACATCTACATTTCCCTAAGCAGGGAAAGCAGGGTAGAGAAATGGGGCAAGTCAGTTAGGGAGGCGAGGCACAAGATTCTAAAATGACTTCATCTCGGGTTCTTTAGAAAGTAGAAACTAGAAGAAAGTGACCTCATGCCTTAGGTCTAGAAAACTATTCTCCCACACCATGTAGTTCCAGAATACACATGTTTCTTTGTTGTGGGGAAGACGATGCACCTTGGTTTGAAAAAAACTTGCATCCAAATCAATTCAGTTGATTTCATTTGCTTTATGAAAAGACTTGTAGATCACGCAGTGTCCCATCAAACAACTAGAGGATTTGATAGTGGGAAAGAGGAAGAGGCAAGCAACTAAAAAAGCAAAAAAACGATTGAATCAAGTGATTTCCGCTCACCTCTGGGAAGGTTGGAGGTTCAGTTCATGCAGATGGCTTCAGCAATGCTGTCCAGGAAACCTCAGATTGATTGGTTTAAGATCCCAATTTGGGTTCAGCCTGAAAAGGAAATTAGGTATTACAACTTTAAGGGATTTGGTTTAAATCACTCAATTTTTGCATTATCATCTCTTTCTTTCCCTTTGATTTACCTCTCAACCACACCTACCATTCCATTTCTAAATAATTGGTTAAAACACCCCTATAATAAAAGACAGATTAGCAAGGAAAGAAAAATAAATAAATGGAAGAATGAATGCCACATATAGGAAATAAGCCAACCCGCCCCCAACTAGCAATTCCCAAATGGTCAGATTAGTCATCCTAAATACCAAGTACAGTGACAGACAAAAGGAGGTTGTTTGTTGGGGTCTGAACCTCAATGATAGGAGGGAAACAAGATTGGCTGGAACAACCAGAAACAATGGGACACAGAGCAGTTTTTTTTGTTCTCAGATTTCCAAAACCCCCCTGCACCTCAGGCAGTCACATCTATTTCATACTGTTTGTAGAAACTATTGATTAAAAGACACCCTTAAGCTGTAGATCCACTGAGTTGTTTCCGTTTACCTGCTATTTAAAGCAATGGTTTGGAAAGCAAAATCTGCAAGCAAACAAATATAGGGTGAAAATTAAAAAATGAATAAATCATCAGAGTTTTAAAACATTTAAACTGGGGTTTGATTTATTATTATTATTATTATTATATAATTTACTGTTTGGCTCACACTTGGCAGTTCTCAGGAGTTATTCCTGGCTTTATATTCAGAACCATATGGGATGCCAGGGATCAAAACTCAGGTAGACTGTGTGCAAGGCAAACACCCTCCCCATTGTACTATTGTTCCGACCCCAGGGATTGTGATTTAAAAGCCAAGTCACACAACTCTCCAACATAAACTCAATAGCTAACCCTAGATTACAAAAGTGCGAGCATCTGAAAATTCTGTAGAAACATGTCCGGTCCCCAAAAGACAAATAACTACTATCAAATTTGGGGTCACAGTACAAAGATTCTACTCTTAGTATTGGTCAGAATCTGTTATGTCCTTGAGAAGCATTAAGCAGAACTTAATGATAACACTTAAAAAATGAGAACTACCGCAATGTGTAAGAGGAGAGAGGGAGAGACAGAGAGACAGAGACAGAGACAGAGACAGAGACAGAGACAGACAGAAACAGGTACAGAGGGAAAGAGAGGAAAATAAAAAGTGCCTGCTATAGTGGCAGGCTGTGGATGGGTGAGAGGGAATATGGGGACATTGGTGGTGGGAATGGGGCACTGGTGGAGGGATGGGTACTAGAACACTGTATGACTGAGATCCAATTATGAACATTCTTCAATTTTATATCCCAAGGTGGTATAATAGAAAAAAAGAAAATGAGAACTAAAGATAATATTTTAAAACCATATTTAAAATAGGGATCAGAGAAATAGCTCAAATGAGTGGTCCTCATGCATTGTTTTCGTAAGTTTGGGTTTGATCCTGGGAAACGCATGGACTCCAAGCAAAGAAAGAGGAAGAACCTTGCCACCAAACAAGCAAGTGTGTTTGAAATAAAGTCATTTATCCACAAATTATAGAAGACAAAACATAGTCTTAAATAAACAGGTGATAAAACAAGATTCCCATGGTTTTCACTATTCATTAAGAAAAATTTTATATATACACTTTTAATCTCGGAGCAAAACAATATTTCTATGTTCAGAAGGGCATAAAGGTTTACAAGTATCATGTTGTCAGATATTTTAAGATTACATTAAAAGTGCTATTTTAAAATTGAGTTTCCCTGAGGTGAGTTATTGGGCCTATTTTAAAAAATTTTTGCTTTTAACTATTTTTACATGCCTCAAACTTACTAAATGTTAAATAAAATCACACCTTCACTTTCTTACCGCAAGAGATTTTCCAACCCTAATACTAGGGGCATGTTTCAAAATGTCTAACTTTGCATAAATAGATCATCCATCACTGGGCTCATTTGCATTACTCATTGAAAACAGCATGCATTAAATTGTGAATATTTTCCCTCCAGTTCCATGTTATTGAGAAGAATCAATAGATAGCAGGGAAATTAACTGTAGGAAAGGCTTTTGATTCTGTCTAAAATTATCTACTCATCCATCAAGTTAAAATCGTTTAGGCTCTGATGGAGCTTTTGTGATTTCCTAGTGATAGAAAGATTATGCAGACATTGAGTTGCAAATAGAATGTCAATCTAAGGAAGAAACATCAACTATAAGAAACCTTTGGTGTTTTTAGAAATAGTTTAATATTAGGATAGAATTTTTTTCCAAAATAGGACATCATGGTGATCACTAGTTTGGAAAAGCTCAGATCATGGAGGGCTCCAGATGCCTATGGAAACTGGTGGGATTCTGTCCACTAGCCCAGTGGTGAGTGAGCAGGTCAGAGATTTAGGCTCGGGTCAGGTAGGTAGTAAGTAACTGAGCCTCACTCACACTTGTTTTAGACTAATGGATATGATCCCGTCAATTTCCATGAGCAGAGAGTGCCATATTTTAAGGTAGCAGTGATGGATTTGTGACGGGTAGTTAAGATGGACTCCATGACCTGAAGAATGGTTTCAGGCTCCTCCTATCCCTGGGGCAAGTAGATGCCCTTGTGTAACACTTGCTTGTGACAGGACTAATGGAGATGTTACTAGAGCCCACCCGAGCAAATTGATGAACAATGGGAAGACAGTGACAGTGATCAGTGATTTAAGATGGAGTGTCCCCTGAGAAATAGGCCACAACCAATACTAGTCCCTGCCTCTTTGGCCTTGTCTGTCTGTGACTCACATCGTTTCTCCTTGACACTGCTTGGGAGGCCACACTCAACCCACCCCTAATTCAGAGAAGGGATTCTTTTCTGTGCATCCGCCCTCCAGAAACCAAACAAAACAGAACCGACTCGAATGATTTCAAGTGTATAAACATTTCAAACTGTGGCGATGTCTCAGGGTGGACACATCTTGTGCACGCAGGAGGCCTGCACCTGATTCTCAGCACCACAAGGTGAACTGCTGGGAATAACCCCAGCACTGAGCCAGGCGCAACCCAGTCTGGACCTCAGCACTGCTTTCTCTTGTGCTCCAATACCCTCCCCAAACTATAGAAATAGGTATAAAAGGCAGGAGCCAGAGAAATAGCAGTGTGGGTAGGGTGTTTGCCCAATGCACGGCTGACCTGGGGTTCAACCCTTGACACCCCATGTTATTCCCTAAAAGTCTCCAGGAGTGATTCCTGAGCACAAATCCAAGAGCAAGTCCTGAGCACATTGTCAGGTATGACCCCCTGAAAATAATCAATAAAAAAAGCAGTGGATATATCTGGTGTAGACTTGACAATGTGACAAAATGCTCAAGCATTTTGCTTTACATCCAGGGGACAAAATAAAAACATACAAAGCAAAAAATATTGAGTGTGCAGAACAAAATAATGTTGACCTTATATTACATGTAAAAACACTATCTGCTAGAATAATTTTTGGTATACTGCAACACAAAATACAACCCCCCTATTTTCATAAGACTGTAAGTTTAGTATTTCAATCAACAGTCACATTAATGCACATTGAGCTACCTGAAACATGTTTATTGCAGATATTTGGCATAATCAAAATCACATCTGGAAGCTATATTTCTCAATAAGCTAAAATATGAGAAGAGGTAAGCCTAAAATATGGTAGCAGTCCTCGAGGTTGGGAAGATGAAAGAGCTCCTAAAAAGACTAAAGTGTTTACCATCCGGTGCACCTGAGGCGCTCTGTCCTTCCTGGAACTCTTGAGATTCCCCAGGCCCTTGGATCATCTGGTTTGAGGCTCATTTACACAATTTCTTAAGCACTGGGAAGTATCTCTGGAAGAGCAGCTTCTCAAGCCATTTGGAAGCTCCTCAAATACTTAGTCGTAATGGCCATTCAAAGACTTGATCTGCCTGCCACGACCTACAGATAATCAAAATTATAGCATTGTTGCCTGTCAGCACACTCTTTCTCTTGACAGCTAAATTGTTCACAACCTCAGCTGTAGAGATATCAATAATTAAAGGGTACAAATGAATTTTATAAATGAAGCCCATGGGGACCACTTCTGAAGGATAAACAGGATTCTCTTGGTCCAGAAGTGAATTTCTTTGTTATTGCTGAGCCATGTTTTGAGAAAAGACCAAGAGTCCTAGGCACACAAAGGGAGTTTCTGGAGGTTGAAAGTATACAGAGGTTGGGGTCTGAGTGATAGCATAGCTGGTGGGACATTTGCCTTTCATATGGCTGACCTGGGTTCGAGTCCCAGCATGCAATAAGGTCCCCCGACCACCGCCAGGAGGAATTCCTGAGTGCAGAGCCAGGAATAACACCTGTGCATTGCCTGGTGTGACCAAAAATGCAAAAAAAAGAAGGTTCACAGATATTATGTCACATAAAAGTATTCAGTTTGAAATATATTAGTAGAAAATTATGTAGAAATCATGAAGAAGCAATACTGTGTTCAAGCCTCTCCTTTACTGAGGGCTCAACCTTTCTCTGCTTGAATCCTCAGATACTGCAGGTGGGTGGTGGCTCATTTTTCTCTCTCCACAGAACTCAGGATTTGCATCTCAAAGGGGTGCAAAGGCTAGGCTAGGCAATTTCTTCTTAATTTTATGATTTCCTTCAAAAATGATTACCAGGACTGTCCCATATTATCCCTCCTGTAAATTGAACCCCTTTAAATGTTCAAGGGGCACATGACCAAAGGTTCAACTTCTTTAGCTACATTCTATTGACAAATTATAGACAGGAAGTTCCTTGAGAAATTCACCTTATTCAAATTACAACTTTGGGTAAATACTTGTCATTGCTTTATGTACACAGCAAGTTGTTGAATTAGACTGGGTGACATGTGTTATTAGAAAACAGAAATAAAGGAGAAGGAGGAGGAGGAAGATGAAGAAGAAGAAGAAGGAGGAGGGGGGGAAGAGGAAGAGAAGAAGGAGGAGGAGGGAGGAAGAAGAGGAAGAGAGAGAGGGAGAGGGAGAGAGAGGAAGAGGAGGAGTAAGAGGAGGAAGAAGAAGAGGAAGAAGAAGAAGGAAGGAGGAAGAAGAAGAAGAGAAGAAGAGGAAGAAGAGGAAGAGGAAGAAGAGGAGGAAGAAGAGGAGGAGGAGAAGAAGTAGGAGAAGGAGAAGAAGGAGAATAAGGAGAAGAAGAACAAGAAGAAAAAGGAGAAAAGGAGAAGAAGGAGGAGAAGAAGGAGGAGAAGGAGGAGGAGAAGGAGAAGGAGGAGAAGGAGGAGGAGAAGGAGAAGGAGGAGAAGGAGAAGGAGGGAAGGAGGAAGGGAGGAAGGAGGAAGGGAAGGAGGAGGAGGAGGCAGAGGGAAAGGAAGAGGGAGAGGGAAGAAGAGGAAGAAGAGGAAGAAGAGGAAGAAGAGAAGAAGGAGAAGGAGGAGGAGGAGGAGAAGGAGGAGGGGAAGAAGGAGAAGAAGAAGAAGAAGAAGAAGAAGAAGAAGAAGAAGAAGAAGAAGAAGAAGAAGAAGAAGAAGAAGAAGAAGAAGAAGAAGAAGAAGAAGAAGAAGAAGAAGAAGAAGAAGAAGAAGAAGAAGAAGAAGAAGAAGAAGAAGAAGAAGAAGAAGAAGAAGAAGAAGAAGAAGAAGAAGAAGAAGAAGAAGAAGAAGAAGAAGAAGAAGAAGAAGAAGAAGAAGAAGAAGAAGAAGAGAGAAGAAGAAATTCCTGCCATTGAGCAGGCTGGAATATGGGAGAGGTAAAAATTTTGGGGATATTGGAAGAATGGAGGAGGGTGGGTGCTGGAACACTGTGTGGCTGAGAACAAATCATGAACAGTTTTGTAATTGTATATTTCAAAATTGTATAATAAAATTAAAATACAATAATAATAAAAAGATAATGCACTTTAGACAAGTTTAATTGAATACAAAATAAAAGACAAAATCTGTATCCTCAGTTGCAAGAAAGGAAGTTAACAGCTTGTGAACCAGCTTCCTTGCTTCCCCCTGGAGTAGGAGCTAAGCAGCCAATGCCCTTAGCTGCTTGATGTCTTGTACATGCTGACTTCTGTTGACATTGATTTTGGTCAGAATTGTTTTTTCATTTGTTATCTTGGCTGGAAGGATGATTTTGGCTTATACACACTATTTTTGCAGAAGAATGTGTTCAAAAATATAATTTCAATTCATTGATAATTTACTCATAAGACAAAAAGATGCATCAAATTATTTCACAGTGGGCATTCTATCACATATAGATGGAAAATTATGAGAAAATAATGTCATATATCGTGGAGTACTGTCAGGTGAAATTACTAAATCCTCACACATAGTATAATGTTCTACACATTAACTCTAGAGAGATAATCATAAGTTAAAGATAATTTTATATCCCAAGCAAATGTTAATATATTTAAACAACATTAAACCTTGGAGTTTAGCTAGCAGACAATGCCAAAAATTTTACATTGAGTTTCAAAATAGTAGCTATATATTAATGATCTATGACAATTACAACTCAGTATCTTGCTTAGATGTGGCCATCAGTGTTTGATCCTTATCAACATATATAATTTCCTGAGAGACCCCTATACATGAGCCAGGAGTCAACCATGAGCACAGTTGAGTGTGACCCCCAAAAAGAAAATAAAACAAAAATAGAATTGAGCATGATTATTCACTGATTCTATTTAAAACCAGTGAAAATAGATATTTGGATAATGGATTTAAAGGAAACTTAGGGTTGGAGGGAAACTATAGCAGATGGTGATTTTGCCTTGCACATAGCCAACCTGGCTTCTATCCCCAGCACCTCATAAAAATTCAACATTTCAAGAATTAAAATAATTTTTGTAATTTTTTAATCAATGAGAAATGATTTTTACCAGATTAAGTCCAAAAGCAGTTAAAGGTCATGTCAACAATAATTAAATTTAAGTAAATCTTATTTTCAAAAAGTCTTATTTAGCTAGAATTTCTTCTTGCAAACTTTGTGTTCTCAATTCAACATTGCTATATTTATCACAGATCCTTTTCTATAATTAGAGGACACTCAAGGTGTCGTCACCCGCTGTGATCTCTGAGTATAATTTAAGAGTGTGAAGATGACTGGATATCAAGAAACTCAAATCAATAAAGGTAACATCTAAAATAGAGAAGTGGTCATTAGGAAATTACAACAACATCCATTGACCCGGTCTTCCCATGTGGCAAGCTGAATTTAATCTGCGTACATAACTCAGCAGCTTGGGGTTCTGCAGGAATGACGTCTGACTCACCAAAGAACAAACCTACTGAGGCTTCAGTTGGAAGCCTCTCTTCAGCATCACTGGACTCAGGCACCTTCAGGAGGCATCCATCTCTCTCCAGAGGCAGCTCCACCTGGAGTCTTGTAAGTTTCACCCTATCTTCATGCCACTTAGCCTCTTCTAAGATGCGCCCCAGGCTACAATCCCTGAAGATTACAACACTGAAAATGTGCTTCCTGTGCAAAGGAAACACTAACTGATGGCAGCGAGACAGTTTATTAAGAGCTTTCATACATCTTTTGCAGGAAGATTTCCTTAAGCCTCTTTTCTGGAATTTCACTGTGATGTATTTCAAAGATTCAAAGTTATGGAGAATTTGTCAAGTCTTCTACTCTCTCCTCTCACAACTTGGGCTCACTTTGGTTCAATCCACAGGATTTAGAGCCCTAAAGTACTCTTTGAGCAAATTACTTTAAATATTATTTTTGAAACCCAAGGTGTACTAATGACCAACCAACGATGCTTAAAGACCCATATTGCTTGAAACGCCCAATTGACTCCCATTTACTTATAAGTAGGTGGACATGGAGAGCATGGAGAGTATCATGCTGAATGACATGCATCAGAAGGAGAAGGACAGACATAGAACACATTTATTCTGGCAAAATTAAAAACCATGGTGCAAGACTAACACCCAAGGGCAGTAGAAACAAGGGCCAGGAAGATTTGTACCATGGTTGGAAGCCGGCCTCAAGTGCTGGGGAGAGGCATTTGGGATAGAGAAGGGACCACTGTGACAATGATGGTTGGAAGTGATTGCTCAGGATGGGGGACCTGTAATGGAAGTGGACAAAGGTTCAAACATGATGGCCTCTCGGTGTCTGTATTGTGAACCATAGTGACCAAAAGGGGGAGAGAGAGGGAGAGAGAGAGAGAGAGAGAGAGAGAGAGAGAGAGAAGTACCTGCCCTAGAGACAGCCTGTAGGGTGGGGGATGTAGTGACAGGAGGGATTCTAGGGACATTGGTGTGGGAAAGGCCACTGATGGAGTGATGGGTGTTGGAACATTGTGTGACTGAAAGCTGATCATGAGCAGCCATGCAGTTTTGTATCTCATTGTGATTCAATAAACACACACACACAAAGAAAACATCTTAAAATCTTTGTAATATGTAATATATTTGCAAAAATATATCTAAAAATCAACATTCAATATTAATGGCAGTGAAGAGCCAATATTGATGAGATCATACTCAAGTTTTTGTAGAAGATATATGAAAAAAATAGAAAAACATTCCTTATAAACTTAACTAAAGCATTTGAAAAGTTGTGGATTTCCTGACTTAAAACTCTGGGGAATGAGATGTTATTTATATGATACTTGGTTTTGCTCTTTGGTTTGCTCCTGAAAAAGAGCCAAGTGCCTTAGAATTTTATGTTTGGGAATGAAACTTTCACTCAATTCAGCAGTGACAGGTGTGTACTTGTCTCTCCTCTTTTGCCAAAGTTCCCTACATTTATGAATTTTAATGGTGTTGTCTAACTCTTCCATATCAGTAAATGAGATATTTTTTAAAGTGGGAGAATTGTTATCAAATTAATTTCCACATATTTTAATACAAGCTTACTGAAATGAACTACCTTCCATGTCATAATTCACTTGTAACTGAAGCCAATGAATGAAAGCACAGCAAAATTTTAGTGAGTTTACTGTCACTGTCACTGTCTTCCTGTTCATCATCGATTTGCTCGAGCGGGTACCAGTAACATCTCCATATGACCTGTCTCATGCAAGTAGAGCCCAAGGGCACCTGCTTGCTCCAGGAACATAAACCATTCCATCAGGTCATTCATGGGAATGAGCTCTATAATTGTTACTGGTATCAGGCATATCAACTACGACACGGGTAGCTTGCCAGGCTCTGCCGTGCGGGCAGCGTACTCTTGTAGTCATCTCAAAATCCAGCATTTATTGATGGACCACATGGCAGCGCAAGCCGGGCTGTGATAGGCTGGTCTGCTGGGTGGAGTTCTGACAAGGGGGAAGTCCAGATGTGGAAAATGGAGGTCCCGGAGTGGGGTCATCTGGCTTGTTGTGAGGGCTCTGCTGGGGTGGTGGGCCAGGGCTAGAACCTGCCATCCCTCCCGGACGCCTCATGAGCAAGCGGCTGGGCACAGTGAGAGCCAGTAGCAGCTCTGCCCCAGGTCTGTGTTTAGTGAGTTACCGAGTTAAATTTCATTAAATGTTTAAGGATTCACGTCACAATAGACTGATAGTTTCCAAAGAATTTAGCAAAATACATTGCATCTAATTTTAACTGTAAGCATAAAACAGTTTAAAGATCCAGTAAAATAACGATACGCACAAATTAAAAATTCAAAGGACCCATTTCTTTCTCCCATATTTTTATGTTATTTTGGGCCACACCCAGTGGTGCTCCAAGCTTATCCTTGTCTTTCTGCACAGAGATCACTCATGAGGGGCTTGGCCGGACTATATATGGTTACAGGGATTGACGTTGAGTTAACTGCGTGCAAGAAATGAGCCTAACCTCTCTTACTGCCACCCCAAACCAGCTACTTGCATATTTTTATCACACACCGAGAAGAAAGTATTGCAAGGGCTTCAGATGTTTTCTTTTATTAAAAGATGCATGCATATAAGTATCAGAGCTCATACAGTTTGTCTTCCTTTTAACCAGTTAGCACAAATATGGGGGCAGTATGCTAATCATTACACTAAGGACATTTTGTTCATTTCACCAAGGCCAGAGTTCTTCAGAGCTGGAAGGTGTGATAAACGCCTTCCATCAATAGATATTTATATTAGTAATGACCACATGATGTAGTAAACAATATTGTTTACCCACATCATTCTAGGTTTGTAGACATGCACTCTATTTGATCTTTATTTCCTTATACTCTTAATATTATCAATTTATTCCAACCCCATATTGAAATATGGTATAACTTTCTCTTCGCCAGTACATTTCCACCAGCACTAGATTACTTTATTACCTCCAGTTTCTTAGATGGTTACTTAGAAATTAACTTGTAGTATAACTTGTAGTCATGTTACTATGTTGGTCTTTCCCAACTCACTTTTGTGTTTTGACATCTTTGTTTAAAGATCACCAGGGCTTATCCTTGCTAGTAAAGTAATGGGTGCTCATGTGTATCACTTGTTTCCCGTTGTTCATCTATTTGCTCGAGCGGACACCAGTAACATCTCCATACATCCTGTCACATGCTAGTGTAGCCCAAGGACATCTGCTCTCTCCAGGCGCATGAAGAGCCTCAAACCATTCCTTCAGGTCATGGGAATGAGGTCCATAATTGTTACTGGTTTTTGACATATCAAACAACACAGGTAGCTTGCCAGGCTCTGCAGTGTAGGTGGGATACTCTTAGCCTCTCTTTATAAAGACATAAAAATGTATAAAAACATAAAAAGTAATGGGGGAGCAGGGGGTATCTGGGGAAGGATTCTTTTGTCTTTCTTTCCTTCTTTTTTTTTTTTTTTTTACTTTTTGGGTCACACTCGGCAATACTCATGGGTTTCTCCTGGCCCTGCACTCAGAAATTACTCCTGGCGGTGCTGGGGGACCATATGGGATGCCGGAGGATCGAACCGGGCCGGCATGGGCCAGCCGCGTGCAAGACAAAGGCCCTACCCACTGGGCTATCGCTCCGGCCCCAGGGGAAGGATTCTGTCCTTGGCGTCCCCCAGACCCTCATTGGGGGTAAAGGAAGGGCACCCCACACCAACCCATCCATGCGTTAGACATGAGGGCTGGTGGGGCCCATCTCCATGCCTGCCTGCACCGCGGGCAGCGCCAATCAGAAGACGCAGCTCGCCTGCCCGCTGCTTCTCCAAGCTGCCATTCCTACCTCATTCCCAGCACAGTTTTTTTTTCAAAAAGAGAGGAGACAACAGGACCCGCCCATAACCCTGCCTCTGATTTAGAATAGAAAGTCCTCTAGCCCAGGAATTATTTCTGTCCCCTCCCCACCCCCACCCCCAGCTGTAGGACACCTGACATATCCCTGCTCAGAATCACGTGGCACTCACAGTGGTTTTCATCTTCTAAGGGGTCCTGACACTGGGTAATGAGTGCTAATGGAATCTAACCCCACTTGCCCCCATAAACACATCTTGGAAATTAAGTATCCTCGAAGTAATCAGATAGAGATAGGTAACCCGCTAACCTGGTATGGATCAGATAAGCGTAGAGTGGACTCACTCAAAAATAAAAACCCTAAAAAATATTTCAAAGTTTCATTTAATTTATTATTTTTATTTCACTTTTGGCCTAGACGCAGCTGCCATGCTGACTCCTTTCTGGCCCTGCTCTACAGATAACTGACTACATTTCCCAGGAGATGCGCCGCAACACAACTAAATTTCATGAAAACCCTGGTCTCTGCTGCTGAAAACTCGGAGGGCCCCTGGAGACAGGAGGACAGAGTACCCACCATCCAGGAAGCCCAGAAGCTGCACCCACCCCCACCACGCAGCCGCATGGAAGGCTCCACTCCACCACATCACTGTCTCTCTGCAGAGATGCTGAGCTACCAATACTTTCAGGTACCCTGGTGCCCAGGGGCGGAATTTGGTGTCTTGGAGTTGGGGTAGGCTGCCTCCTCCCCACCTGGTCCCACCACACTTCCAGACTCCCGGACAGTCACGTCCACCTCCCTTTCTGCCTCCATGTCAACTCATTGTCCTGGACCTGAAGCCTCTGGACACCTTCTATCCCTCAGTGCTGAAATTCCAGTAGAAGCACACAAAAAATTGGAAAGTGACATAGAATTCAACTAAACTCAACAAGCAAAAATATTAACACAGGCTCAATTAGCAACACACAGCAATAAATTCTTGGACCAGGATGTTAATAACTCTGTGATCACTATCACTATCACTATCTTCCGTTGATCATCTATTTGCTAGAGCGGGCACCAGTAATATCTCCATATGTCCTGTCTCATGCTAGTAGAACCCAAAGGCATCCACTTGCTCCAGGAACATAAAGAGCCTCAAACCATTATATTAGGTCATGGGAATGACATAATATAAATGTTACTGGTATTTGGCATATCAAATACGACACGAGCAGCTTGCCAGGCTTGCCGTGCAGGTGGCATACTCTTGTAGTCACCTCTAAATAAAGCATTTATTGATTAGCTCTGTGATCAGATATAACAATTTCCACATCAAAAAACTGATTGTTTTATACTTATTGATTTTAATATTGGGGCTTTGTTATCTAATCAATTATAACTCTATAATTTGTCAACAGTTATGGCTTTTGTTTATATTAAATTTAGTATACACATATGAATAAAGATGAATTATTTGTTTATGAATGAAATTCATTGTATGGCATGGCCTATTAAACATATTTTAATATGTATTGTAGAAAAATCACATATCTTTAGAAACATTTTTTAGAAATATTTGCCTCAAAATATAATTATAGTTTGCATCCAAAATATAATTAGATTAGACTCCAAATCCAACTGCTATCACTATGAAATAGAATAAATGAATTTTCTTAATTTCATCTTAACTGAATTATTCTAAATATGTAAAATCATTTCCATATTTCAATAGTTGTTGCAAATCAACTCTAAAAAATAAGGCTGACTCCTTATTTAAGGTATGTGTGGAAAACTGGATTAAGTTTGTATGAGGTAGAAATTGAATCCATATGATATCTTTGGGCAATATTTGAAGCAAATAGAAATTAAGCTCATTATAAGGTAATCAAAATATATTGATAATGTCTTTTACTTTTTTAATGTATAACTAGATTTCTCTATATTTTCTTTAAATTATTGTTCCTTAAAGTTATTAAAAATAAAATTAATTATTTGAAGGATCATATGTAAACATTTGCTAAAAAAGTAAAACATTAACTGTGGAATTTCTGGGTATCCTATAAACACAATACATTTTACCATCTCTGTACTTTTGTACTTCTCTGTGACAAGCCTTTGTCAGAAATTTATTTGGAACCAGAGAGATAGACCAGAGATGAAGACTTTTGCCTTGCTTGCTGCCAACCCTGGTTGAACACCCAATACTAAATATGGTCCTTTGAGCACCTCCAGGATTCACCTCTGAGCAAGAGCTGGGAGTATGAACTGAGCACCACTGGGTTTGGCCCAAGAGAAAGCAAACAAAAAATATATGCCTTATTTGAACTAAATCATAGTTTATGTATTATTACTAATAATACATATTAGTAACCTAATAGTGTGTCCCCAATAGTTTTGATTATACAAGTAGTCAAAGGAATCCAATTAAAAAAAAGGAGGAGAGAGAGTTAGAAAGTGGGTAGAGGAAGAGAGAAGACAGAAAAGAGAAGAGCAAATGAAGAGAGGGAGAGACTGATAAAGAATTAAAGGAAAATTTATCTAAAAGTATAAAATCATAGAGAGGCAAATAAAAGAGTGGGAGGAAGGATCTAGAGTTTTTAATTAAAAAGAAACAAATATAAATAATAATCAGGAGAAAAAAGAAGCCCTCACTGGTGGTGGAAACGCACATGATTAGGCCTATATGAAGAATAGCACACAGACTTCTCAAAAATTGAAAGTGGAACTGCTGAACTATTCAGTAATTTCATTGCTATATTTCTCTTCCAAGAACTCTAAAACGCTCATTTGGGAAAATATGAAGACAATTATGGCTCATTGTGGAGCCATTTTCCATAGCTGTGATATGGATACAGCACAATTAATAAATGGATAGCAAAGAGGTGCTTTACAAACACCATAAAATATAATAAATATAAGAACTATAGAAAAGGAAGAGCCTGAAAGATAACATAGCAGGTAGGGTCCTTGCTTTGACCTCACTGACACAGTTCAATCCCCAGAACCTTATATGTTTCTACAAGCCTGCATAGGATTCCTGAGTGTAGAGCCAGGAGTTAGCCCTGAATATCACTGGGTGTGTCAAATAAGACAAACAAGTAAACAAGAAAATAATACTATAAGTAATATGTAATAAATAATATAAAAATATAAGTAAAATTTTGCCATTCACTACATCATGTATGTAATCAAATGGTGTCACATTCACGATCACGATCACAATCTTCCCATTGATCATCTATTTGCTAGAGCGGGCACCAGTAATATCTCCATATGTCCTGTCTCATGCCAGTAGAGCCAGGGGCATCCGCTTGCTACAGGAACATAAAGAGCCTCAAACCATTATATTAGGTCATGGGAATGACCTAATATAATTGTTACTGGAATTTGGCATATCAATACAACACGAGAAGCTTGCCAGGCTTGCCGAGCGGGAGGGAAACTCTTTTAAACACCTCCAAATAAAGCATTTATTGATGAACCGCTGCCACAAACAGCCGGCCTGTGATGGGCTGGTCTGCTGGGTGTAGTTCTGACAAGAGGGAAGTCCAAATGTGGAAAATGGCGGTGCCCATGGAGTGAGAGGGGTGGTCTGGCTTGTTGTGAGGCTCTGCCGAGGTGGTGGGCCAGGGCTAGAACCCGCCATGCCTCCCGATTTTTCCTCAATCTGGTGTCACATTAAGTAAAACAACTCAGAAGGATAAAGACAAAATATACTGGATGATTGTCAGCGATCTCCTGGTTCTCAACAATATCAGGGATCCAGTTCCCTTTCCCATAAGTGCAGCAAGTTCCAAAAGGCTTTGACCTATCATTAACAAAACATAAACTCTGCTACCTACATTCCAAGACGAGGTGATCTCCCAGATTTTCTGACCAGACCTCTGACCATGTGCTCAGGCCTATATCTCTCACCAAAATGGATGCTTATTCCCCAAAACATAACTTTTTCTCTCTCAAACTTGCCAAAAGCAAAAGGCGGGCTACACTTTGGGCCGGCTTTTGCAAAGTCAAAAACCAGGACTCACATGCAAATCTACAGGTAAACCACAACTAGCCCAGGTCAAATACAAATACAAATGCTAATTGCTGGGACCTTGGTCCCTTCTTCCCTCATCAGCTCTTATGTGAAAACACTGTGGAATGGGGTTTGGTTGTGGAGAGGTGGAATCACACCTAAGAACAAAAGCATCTCAGGATGTATAATCTGGGGAATAACATTATAATTTCAGACCATGAACCCCATGAAACTAGGTGATTATCTCCAATACGCACAAGGTCTATGTCCACTCTACTCTGCTCCAGGGTAGTTTTGAAATGCTCTGTCTCTGTTTTACTGAGGAAATCTTAAAGACCCATCTTTCTATACAAATAATTGTTATTTATATCAACCTACATACAGAACATTTTTGACATGCCTTTATGTTTCATACAAATACAGTGTTCAATATTTTATATTTGTTTGCCTTAATCAACTAGAAGGATTCGTATGTTTAGGAAAATAGCACTTTATGTATTATAGCTTTTTAAAAAATATATTCTGAAAGAATAATTCTTCATCATTATACATAATTGCTATGAGAAGTCAACAAAGGAAAATAAAATACAATTAACGAACATACGATTTTTATAACCAATCCTCAATTATAGAAATCATTTACTTAATACCTCTATTATATGTTACATTTTCACATTGTGAATTGAAGATACATATAAACATAACAGTTATAATTACCTCAAGTGAGGGAAAAAGAATAGAGGACACCAACAGTGTACTGAATCAATGCATGTTCAAACAGAAATTAACTCCAGCACGAAGACTGTTCAATCTGCAACAGTTGTTTTATAGTTGTAGGATAATTTTAAAATTATTATTCTTATATACTCTGTTTGCACCATTTTAAATGTCATTGCTAATTTAAATTAAAAAATTAATTAGTCTGTAGAACATACTGCTATTCTTGAAAATGTTTTACCAAATTCCAAAATGATTAATTAGAAGATGCAAAATCCACTGTATATGTGCACACATTTTTTTCTATTAATCCCAGAGGAGATCTATGTGTGTGTGCAGTGCACAGCAATACACTGGATGTGTTAACCGAAAAAAAAAATTAGCAATAAACACACATGCAGTGTCGGCATGTTGATGTTACGCACGTCAGGGATTCCTTTCTAAATTTGTTTAAGTTACATGAGCTGCCACATTCATGTCATGGTATTGGGTGCAAGAATTTATATATCAAAAGCAGTTGGGAAAAAATTCATGTTGGAGAGAATCGTATTCCAGAAAGTAAATTCCCTCGAAATTCATTGTCTGATGAATCAAACAGGCTGGCCCTGGGAAATTGATCTCCGCCTTTTCTTAGTGAACACACAGAGAACACAGAGCCAAATTATTCTTTTGGGAAAGAAAACATTGCTTTTCACCACAACATTTGTCTGCTGTTGGGCCGCAATTGGTGATGCTAGGTGAGCGCTGCTGTCAGTGGGAACCATAAGAGATGCAGAGATTGAACATGTACCTTTCCGGCCTGACCTGCTGTACTATCTCAATGCACATTCTTTTGCTCACTTTACAAGGTCAAATTATTCCACTCCTGTTGTGCTTATGTTTTTTAGGGGCCAAACTTGGTTTTGCAGTCATGTGAGGCTCGAGGGGAAGACTTCACATTCTCACAAGGGTGTTGATGAAATTTGAGTCCTGAGAACTGACATTGTCATGTTCTTACTGGTTGAGATGCAATTAATACCTTTGTGTCTTGCAGTTCTCACCATTTGCTAACTCACTACAGAGCATAATACCTCTGATAAGCCTGCAGTGGAGAAAGAATCTCCTAGAAAAACGGGTTTATTGTCTTCCATATTGGATTCAGGTTTTTGGGAGTGATGTAGGTGACTTTCACCACATACTATTTGTTCAATACAAATCATCTTTTTCCAGTTGCACATAGGGCAAAGGATCCCAATGGGCAACGACACTCTGATCATAGTGCTAACTCTAAAGTCTGTGTGCCATGGAAAATTCTGGACTTCAGTGAGTCAGGTTTCTTCAACAGGCAAAATATGTTCACTGTGGCTCAGTACTACCAAGAGTGGAATATTATTATAGTGTCTGCTGAAACCCAGGTGGCCATTACTGAAACTAGTTGAAACTGTAGATGAGATAGTGTCTAGTTCATGGTGCTCTGATAATTCAGACAACTAATTTGAATCATTATCCGCCCCGCATGAAGCATAAGATGAGATTAGGCAGGTAGAAAATGACAGTATAGTATAGACATACCGTTCAAAACTAAAAAAATAAATAAAGGTAAAAAAAGAATTGTTGGATAATAGCTACTCAAATAAAAATGCCAGGTATTCCATTGGGTATTTAAGGTCTGAAAATTGTCCTAAATTGCTTTTGGCTACAGTATCAGGAGTTTGGGGTCTAGTCTTTGAGATATTTTTCCTTGTTTATGAAAAGTCATTGCTGATTGCACTAGATTTTCATTTTTAATTTTTTAACCAGAATTTTTGTGCACAAAAGTCTCTGTTGTTTTGTACAGCTTCTGCCAGTTTAAGTGCAAAATGACAGTACTTGTAATAATAATGAATATTTAAATATACTCAAATATTTAGTAGCTCTCAAGAAAAAATTTCCTGGTGTCATTTTTTTGGACAAACTACACACCCATTAAATGGTTTGAGTTGTGAATTATTTTTCTTGGGTTTCTTCCAATATGGCTCCAGAGTATAAATTTTAAGCTTCTTAGAAGCTTTCAGGTTTAATTGAGAGTCTATGAGGCACAATCCAAATCCCTGGAAACAGTATTTTATGTAGCTAAATAACACTCTGTTTTGTTTTACATTTTTCTGAGGTTTGAACCAACTTTTATACAGTTACACTAATAACATTTTCTCTTGAACTTTCTTTCTTAAAACTACTTAGCCATCATTTTTGAATTTTCCATTTTTTGTCTTCTAGAGAAGCTAAAAATATCCTATTAAATTTCAGTTAAAAATCTTCCTTTTAATTTAATATTTCTAATGTCAACTTGTCTTTCCCCTCAAATTTTATTATGAGTAATAAAACAAACATATCCATGGTTACAATCAGACCTTCACTTCTTTTCAAGTGTTAAACAACAAACAGAAAACTCCAAATATCTCTAATAGTCTATTCATAGGAACTTAAGCCTTTCTGTATAGTCCTTAAAGTTCTTATATACCTACTCACTGCCTACTTCCCTCCAAATCAGCCATATTTTCTTATGTCATTATTTTATCATATCACAGTTGAACTTAAAATTATAGACTGGCAGCCTATAACTGTGGAAAAAATGGCAAATTCTTATCATTCAGCATGTTTTTTTTTTGCTTTTTTGGGTCATAGCCGGCAATGCTCAGGGGTTACTCTTGGCTCTGCACTCAGGAATTAGTCCTGGCAGTGCTTGGGGGAACCATATGGGACTCTGGGGATCGAACCCGGGCTGGCACAGGCCGGCCACGTGCAAGGCAAACGCCCTATCCACTGGGCTATCGCTCTGGCCCCACATTCAGCATTTTAAAGACATTGTTTCACTATCATATGTGCTTTATAGTACATATGTGCTATATGTGTTTTCGAAAATTCTCAGTCAGCCTGTGATTTTTAGAATGTTGTTTGGACCATCTTCCTCACTTGTCCATTTCAGACTCAAATTACATGGTCATTACAAATTATAATGGTTTCATATATTGTTTTATATACTTTGTGATTTGATTTACACAATAATATTAGCTCATAGTTTATAGAAAATATCACTGAGCACCACACACTACGTACTGAAATGATACAAGGAAGTTAATGGGTAGACTTCAGGGAGCTCTCAGTCAGCAGTGGGGGACTCCCTGGGGGTCTTCCGTACTGTCCACAGAACCAGCAGAGGGTGGAAGAGAGACACTTGCTGCCACTCGTACCTTGAATTTCAGTCTGGCTCCCAGACAATGAAACTGTTAAGTCTCTGTTCCGGTCTTTAGATTGTTCCTCTTCTGTTTCATGTTTGATTTCTACCAGACTCGGGGGTATGAATCCACAAAATTACCTGAGTAAACAATGCCTAGTGCCTTTTCCTGAATATCTCGACCATTCCCTGCTCCTTTGCAGTCTTAAACGATGACATATCGGGCTCAGACCCGCACAACCTTTGACAATCCAAAAAATCCACTTTCTACTCATTCGCAATGATCCCTCAGTGGGTTGACTTTTCATGACAAAAGACGGAAGACTGCATGGAAACACACACTAGTGATGTCTCTTCTCTTTGGAATTTTGACCTTATATTGATCTTTGTTTCTCTGTGTCTTCACACAGAGGTTTTGCTTTATTTTCCCTTTCTACTTTTTCCAAAGCTTCAAGTTGCCTTGAGGAGCGAAAATAAGACATTTCACAACTCTCATTAAAATTCTATAACACTGCTGGCTTCCACGATTTTCAATAATTTCTGAATTAAACTTCTAATATATTTTATAAGTCTACAATATTGAAATTTACTATCCTATGTATTAAGCCTTTGCAGATCTTTCTAGAATGTATATTCTATTTCTTTATTTTACTGTAAAAAATTCCCTTTTTATTTTCTTTTATGGGTTCTGGGCCACACCAGGCAGTGCTCAGAGCTTTTTCCTGGTTCCGTGCTAAGGGATTAAAAAAACCCAAGAGTGTTCGGGACCATAAGGTTGCTATTGAAGTAGGTTTAGGCATTCAGGGTTAACATTGGATTGTCTTGCAGGTAGCATAAGTTGATGGGATTGCACCTTTCCAGTGCTCCCGCAGGCACGCCCTATCCCTTCAGGGTACACAGGATTCTCCTCTGTGTCCTTCTTCCTCTACATGTCAGCCACATTATCTCCCAGTCAGACAGCAACTTACAAGGTTAAAACTGTTATGGCTTTGAATTTTGTACTGTGAGTGAAATACTGTCTTTCACTTTATTTGTCCTTTGCATATTTCTATGTTAGAGCAATGTTGTTTTTTGTATAGATACAGAAAGACAGTTAATGCTATGCTTTTGTAATATATGAGTTGACTCTGAAATATTTAATCCTGAACAGTTGTCATATTTACCTGACTTAAACTTCAGCTACCCTCAGATTGACACCCCAAAAGGACGGTCCTGCCACAGGACTTGGATGGACCCAGGGCAAGCCATGAGTAAGCTACCTGGCCATGACATGGGAGAGGCTAAGCAATGTAAGAAGTATAAAAAGTTAAGAGCATGGTCATGGAAGAAACTTTAACAAGACTCAAAAGGAAGTGACTGAATTGAATGTAGGCAAAGGGATATACATGATAGCCTCTAAACGTATGTATTGCAAGCTACAACGTGTAAGGGGAAAGAAAGGAGACAGTAGAGAGGAGAGCAGACAGAGAGAGAGAGAGAGAGAGAGAGAGAAGGCAAAATGCTTGCCATAGAGGCAGCCTGGCAGAGGGAGGAGGAATCAGGAGACATTGGTGGAGGGCAGTGGGCACTGCTAGAGGGATGGGTGCTGGAACACTGTATGACTGAAACCCAAACATGAACATCTTTTTAATTGTATGTCTCGCAGTGGTATAATAAAAAATAATAAATTAAAAAAACCTTAAAACTAGAAAAAAAGTCTTAAATTACAAATGGTAACAAAATTTTTTGCTGTAACCTGATTGATTCATGCATTTATCATAAATGTATTGATAGTTAAACTACAAAACAGAGCGTACTTTGACACAATTTATATGTTGTAAAATGCAATATGTATTCTATTTTACTTTTATAAAGCCCTGCTGGCTTAAAAAAAAAAGGACCCTATTGGTGTTAGGAAAAACAAACTTGGCCAGAGGAAGGTAGTCTGGGGTATAAGGAGAGATAAGATGTTTTTTTGTTTATTGAGTAAAATGATTGGAGATACCTACTAAAAAAAAAACATGATTTCTGATTCAAATGACTGACAAGGTATACCAGGATTCATAACCATGACAAAGGAGTTCAAGGAAAAGCTACTATTGAAGTCTGCCTTTGAGAGACTTTTGTTCAAAGAGCTTTGTAGTAAAGGTGCCTATAACAGCTGTCAACCACAGTCCTGCTGAGCCATTCAAGAGCCTCCATTTTCATTGAAAGGGATTGTAACTTTCACATTTCCTTTGGAAACTTAAATGACAATACAGATGTATCTCAATTAAAGATTGAAAACTGTAATTGCTAATTGCAAGTAACAGACCATTCTCATCATTGACCTACAAGAAAACATAGGTGTGGCTATGGAATTAAAAGACACTTGCCTGAAAGTAGATTGAAAGAGAACAGATTGTTCATTCAACTATTGTGGTCAATGTTGACTATTTAACCACTAAACTTAAGATAAACAACCTAGTAAGATCATCTACAGATTGAATGCCTGTGTTCTACACACATCCATATGTTGAACTCCTAAGCTCCATTTGATAGCATGAGGAGAAATGGTCTTGACTGATAAGGTCATGAGTGTGGACCAATTCATAACTCCTGAGAGAAAGCTTTTCCATTCTCTATTCTGACAGATGGACAGCCACACTAGGGCCCTGATAGACATATAACTTCCTGTAACCTGGTAACAGTAGAGCTTCCATATCTGCAAGAAGTAGATTTCAAGGGTTTATAAACCTCCGAGTCCAAGCTAAGAAATCAGTGATTCCAGTAGAACGGTGTCCATCAAGTTAAAATAAAAACTGTACTGTTATGAGTCAGAATTTTGATGAATGCTTTCAGAGTTTCAAATATTTATGATATGAAGCTTTTATTATAGTGATGATAATTTCTTGGCAATGTAGGGAATAATTAGCATTTTAATTTAGAAATGAATTTTGAATTGTTTCATTTTAATTGCAGAAAATGCATATCATAGTTTAAACAAGAATATTATCACACAGTTTTAGGTCTTGCTTCTGCTCAAAATATTATTATGCATTTTAAAAACAATGTAAGTAAACTGGATTCACATATTCATGTTCAACATGCAGAGATTAAATATTTTCTGCTGGGCCAGAGACATAGTTGGGAGCTTACATTGCTTGCCTTGCATGGGCCAACTCTGATCTGATCTTGGCACCACACATGATCCTATAAGCATCACTAGAAGTAAGCCCTGATCATGTATAAATATTTTCAGTTATTAAAAACTATTTGCAGCTACTTTATTTCATTTTTCAGGGTGGTTAAAAGCACTTACTCAATCAGGTATCTGGAAAAATTGGACTTTGCTAAGATTAAAATTGTATAGAAACTAGTGAAAGAGTTGGCCACCCGATGGGGTGACTGACTGGGAGCCTCGGAACACCGCACCTATCAAGGAAAACTCTGAGAGACCGGGTCCTATGCAAAAGCAAGGGTGTTATTAATAAGCTTAGTATACTCGGGCCCATAGCATGACCCCAAGTGGTCAGTGGCTAAGAGCCCCGAGCCCTTCCAGGGAGGATCTTTGAAGAGATAGTTCCGCCGCTACAGAAAAGCCCGCGCATAACCATCCAATAGATTTAAAATATTACATCAAGGTTCTGCGCAGGCAGCCAATCACTTTGTAACAAGTAACCATTCCCCACCAATCAGATCATTCTTAGTACTTCTTTCTATATTTGGTGCGGCTAGATACACGCGTGGGATCATGGGTCAGCAACGGATATGTGTACGTGCAGGAATGCAATCCAGGCAATTCAGGTCAGATAGTAGGTTCTGGGTGGGGGTCTCATAACCTCTAACAGGAATTTGTTCTGGGCCTTTTGTAGATAACAAAAAAGGTTACTTCAAGATGAAAAGGACACTCAGGCCCTAAATTGGTAACTTTCCATGAGTAGGCCTGCCCTGGTTGGGAAAGGGGGTTTCTGCCTTCTTTCACTAGAAATCATTAAATGTTTATAGAAATATACATGCAGCACACACACTGGAAGATAAGGACAGGAATAGCAATACTATCAGAAATAGATAAATCTTCTTTTAAACTTCCTCATAGATAAAATGAAAATAACAGCATTTTACCATTATCTTCAACATTGTATCCAAACTAAAATTAGTAACACGAAAATAACATAAAATATTTTCATGCACTTTTAGTCAAGGGGTAATGTAGAAAACATCATTGCAGATAATGGTTAGTGGAGACTGATAAGTAGTAACTTCAATAAATTGAAGGGAAACAAATTCAGATCTTTTTGTTATAAAAATAAGAATGATAACGGTAGGAAAAGTATTGTGCATTGCTGAGAGAAGATAATTTAAAGAATGTAGAGAAAAATAAAACTATTCTTTGCTTCCTGATGCATATAATTTCGCTAGATATAACAATATATATTGAAAGGATAAAGTGGAGCGTGAAGGAGGTAACGGGCTTGGTCTCATTGCCATCGCCGCACCATCTCCAGCGCACAGAGCCAGCAGCAGCTCCCGGCAGCAAGAGGGGTGGTCCACAAATAAAAATGTAAAACACAACTAATATTAAAAATAGAGGAAGATGATACTCATGCACATTGCAGAGATTACATGGACCCCATTTACCCTTGTTTGGCTGTACTCAAAAACTCCACACTGAGCAGGTTGATGCTTTAAAGGAGAACAGAAAACAGTTTTCTTAAAATTTTGTAGAAATATGTGTTAGGCATCAGGATCGATTTAACAAAATATTGAATAGCAAACTAAAATACTGGCAATCCTATGAGATGGATCTATTTAGAGACCAGCAAAGGCTGATAACGACAACAGAAGAAAAGAGACAAATGTTCTTCTATTGTGTCTTAGAAGAGATTTAGCAATTTAGTTAAATGAAGACTCACAATTCCCGAAGAACCCAGATAGCTGGCAAAGTTCAGAAAACCCATGTTTTTGTTTGTGGTTTGGGGCCCACATCCAGTGATGTTTAGGGCTTGTTTTGTGGCTCCGTTCTCAGGAATTACTCCTAGCGAAGTTTTGGGGCTCCTTGGGATACAGGGGATCAAGCCCAGGTTACCTCAAGTGAGACAACTGCCTAACCCACTGTCCTATCTCTCCAGCCCTGAGCACCCAGTCACTGAATGAGCAGAATCAATCAGGAGTTTTGGCAAGCTCTGATACGAGGCTGGTACTGGGGTCCTAGGAGCTCAATTAGAACTTTAAGTCCTACAACAATACGTTTCTGAAAATTAATTGCAGCCATTACGAATCAGGGGATCTTTATGAGAAAACTGAAGGATCAGGTGTGAAGTCCAGAGGAGAATGTTTTGGAGCAATTTCAGGAGAAACAGGAAGGAGATGAGTGAGTAGAAATGCAAAGGAGAGAAGAAATAGGAGGAGAGCTCAATTTTAAATGTGAAAACAATCACTCCAAAACTGAAAATTGAAAAGTCTAGAAGGACAGCAGCTTAGAGAGCAAAGAATGGTTTGAATTGATGGCTGGTATCCTCCTGGCTGTGACATGCTGGATGCCAGAGGAGAGGAACATATAGGAACAAACTGGATTTGGTTTTGTTTTGTTTGGAAGTGCTCTGGGTTTACTCCTGGCTCTGCTCTTAAGGGATGATTCCTGGTGGGATTTGGGGATCCGATGGGGTGCTAGAGCGTGAGCCTGGGTCAGCCATGTGCAAGGCAAGCACACTACCCATTATACTATCTTTCTGACCTTAAGGAAGACATTTTTGAATAATAAGATTTAAAGAGCACACCTGAGACCAGGAACAAGTTTTTCCTTGGATGTACTTTGGAATGGAAATTTTAAAAATTGAGTCAGAGAGCAATGTTCTCAGAAAAAAAAGAAAGAAAATAAATAATAAACAAAAGAATTTAAAATCACAGAAATCAAGAAATATTAACAAGGTGTAATCACTCAGACTAGAGAAAGCTTAAAGGGCTGCAGAACTTCCTTTGATTGGATGCCCCGGATTGATCCCATATGTAGGATTCCTTGGACACTATGTGAGAAAATTATGAGCACAAAGCCAGGAGTACCCTCTTGCACTAACCCATATGGGGCACAAATCTCCCTTTACCCCAAACAGGAATGAACTATAATGATTTATCTTAAGGCACTTTAGCAAACTTCAGATCCCAAATGTGGCCCTTGATTCTTGGTGAGGAAGAGCAATTTTCACAGATGGAAAAGGCTTAAACAAGAGCTTTCACCAGAGTCGCTATTTCCTGAGATGATTCTGTAGAGGACATTTGGGTGAAAGTCGTTAATACACTGTCAAGCCATTAGTTGTAATCGTGCGTGGTGGAATCTTAGGTGTTTAATTAAGCAGCATAAAACATTCCTGAGACATGCTTGAAAGTCAAGAGCTTTTACTTCAGAGGGTAGTCTCAAGATGGAAGCACACCAAAGTGCCCGATAAATTTTAATTATCTGCTAATCCAAAGCATCTATTAAGAGAAACAAATATGCCTTACATGTTTGTTCAGCTTGACAAATGTTCAATGGTGCATGTTACCAATGCTTTTGAAAGCTTCAACTTTCTGAGGAGGATACATTTATTCTTTGCAAAAGAATTACTTCTGCCCAACAAAGGATATGACTTTCTATAGAACTGTGAAATACACCTCCTCTCCTCATAAGGAAATTAGTGACACAACAGAATTTCAATATTTGTAAACTGGATACTACCGTATTTTGGCACAGTACAACTCCTGTTTGTAAAAAGTTGATAGTGTTGCATATTCTTCAAAGATCTACATGGAGGACCTGAGAGATGGTTGAGTGGTTAGGGTGCACCCAGCATGTTACAGCTGGGTAACGTGGCTCAAGGAATTTCCTGCATCACATGGTCAACCCATGGAGCAGACCTCCGATGCTTGGTAAGGGCTCGGTCAGCCCCTGGCTGAGTCCAACACTGCTTCAAGGGTTCACTCACACATGTGGGGGGAGGGCCACGCTGGCCAGACTTGGAGCAGGGATTTGGGCTCCTCCTTCCTTTCCTCCACCTCCAAGTCAACTACCCCGAAAGAGAAACATGCCAGACCCACAGCTATGTCGGCACATGGCTGCAGAGTGGCCTTGCGACAGTCTTAGATAAACTAGGTGTTAGGATCAGGTCCTTCCCAGGTTCTTTAACATTTATACACTGTATACAGTACTAGGCAGGTTTTAGTTGTGACCTGTCATCCCAGTGAGCCTAGCAGGAAGCCACAGCAACCCCCATACCATGAGGTCAGTCATTTTCAACATCCAGACTCTGTAGCTCCTCAGAGCTCCAATCAAGAGAAAACCTGATCTTTCCCATTTGAGTTCCATCAATAAATGCTCGAGATGAGAGCCTTCTACTGAAAGTATATCACCTACACAGCAGAGCCTGGTAAGCTACTCGTGTTTTATTTGATATGCCAAAAAACAGTAACAATTATGGACCTCATTCCCATGACTTGAAAAAATGGTTTGAGGCTTTTCCTGTTCCTAGAGCAAGCAGATCCCCCTGGGGTACACTTGCTTGCAACAGGACGTATGGAGATGTTACTGGTGCCTGCTCGAGCAAATCGATGAACAACGGGAAGACAAGTGATACAAGTGATACAGATGGTCCCTTGGACAACACTAGATTCAGCCCTGGAGGACCCTGGGATGTGGGACCTGAGTGATAGCACATCTTTTGGCCCTTGAGTAAACTACAGGCTTGGTTGGTCAAGATTTATCTGGGTCTCCTGAGCACTTCTTGTAAGTACTGTATCACTGTATCACTGTCTTCCCGTTTATCTTCGATTTGCTCGAGCAGGCACCAGTAACATCTCCATATGTCCTGTCTCATGCAAGTAGAGCCCAAGGGCACCTGCTTGCTCCAGGAACATAAAGAGCCTCAAACCATTCCATCAGGTCATGGGAATGAGGTCTATAATTGTTACTGGTATCTGGCATATCTTGTTAATACACTCCCAATAATTTAACAAAGATACACATAGAAACTCGGTCTAATTAGAAATATAATTGAACAAAACTTTTTACAAAGGATTGTTGGAGCATAAAGCAAAAGTTATCCTGTTTTATTGATGGATTCTTCCCATCCAGGCTCATTACCACATAACAGCTACCTCATGTGGGCATTACGTGTCCTTAAATGAAAAGTGAAAGTAAAGAAAGTTTAGTTCTTACATATGCTTGCAAGAATGTTACTGAAAATAGAATCACAAGGAAGGGATAGGATACAAAACCAATGTGTGGCTGGCAAGAACTTTCCTCTATTCTATTTAATATTTGCAATGCCATATTGACAAACACAATGGAAAACAAAATTGTGCTTTCCTAATTAGATTCAGCAATTCATAAACAAAGAACAGGCAGTATGTCCATTGAATATGCAATTATTGATAGGGATGACAAAATATGACATTAGTATGAAAAGCATCTTAAATTGCAGAAAATTTTTGCCAAGAGGAGTCAGGCTGTAAATTATTTTTCAAAATGCTATTGCTATATATTTCAAATTTTATTGCTTGCGGCCACACGGTTCATCAATAAATGCTGGATTTTGAGATGACTATAAGAGTATGCTACCTGCACGGCAGAGCCTGGCAAGCTACCCGTGTCGTATTTGATATGTCAAATACCAGTAACAATTATAGACCTCATTCCCATGACCTGATGGAATGGTTTGAGGCTCTTTATGTTCCTGGAGCAAGCAGGTGCCCTTGGGCTCTACTTGCATGAGACAGGACATATGGAGATGTTACTGGTGCCTGCTCGAGCAAACTGACGATGAACGGGAAGACTGTGATACAGTGATTGCTTATTCCTTTTTGAAAGATCCAATTCAATTTACTGTGCCACTAAATTATAAACAGAGGAAGCTATTTTTACAATGAAGGTCATGTAGATGGACTATGTGCAATGCAGTATACCTTGTAGAAACTTACTCAAGTTTTACCATTAGACAATGGGTTAGTTATCTTATTCTATGAGTAAAGATACTTTCTAATTAATGGTCTTTTCAAAGCAAAGCGGAATTCCCATCTTTCTAGAGTCAAAGTCCTTCTTTCTTCATTATAGCATTGTTCTCATTTTCTATGTAGGCAGTAAAAAAAGAAGCTCTGTGCAGGCTTAGACATTACAGCCATATTCTATATTTGTGGACATAGAACCACAAAGATTTTCCATCATGTAAGTAACTAATACAAAATGTTTTATTTCACACACATATGTTATGATATCTTTTCATAATACATTTTTGGACATCTTAGGGGTGGGCTAACATAAGTGTCTGTTTAACGTTGGAAGCTAAAACATTTTAGTTGAGTTCAGAGAAACTGAACAGCTGGTAAACTACTTCCTTTCATGCTGCTGAGCTGGGTTCTGTCCCTGGGCCCCCATAGGCTTTCCTGAACCCCTTTTAGGACTGATTCCTAAGAATCATGAGAAATCCCTGAGAACCATTGGGTTAGATCCACAAACAAAAAATAATATTATTTTGCATGAATGAATTTTTCAACAATTTTATTTAGCTATCTTTCTTATAATTTCAAAAAGTCTTGTCTTTCCTTTCATCATCGATTTGCTCGAGCAGGCACCAGTAACATCTCCATATGTCCTGTCACATGCTAGTGTAGCCCAAGGGCAATTGCTCGCTCCAGGAACATGAAGAGCCTCAAACCATTTCAGGTTATGGGAATGAGGTCTATAATAGTTACTGTTTTGGGCATATCAAATACAACATGGGTAGCTTGCCAGGCTTTTTAATTCTGATAAAAATTTAGAAATAGATCATACCTAGAAATGATAGGGAAGAACATGCACCAAACTATTACCAGTTATTTGGGGGTGTCATCCTTTGGGGTGACTTACTTTCTTCACTGTACTTCCATACTTTGGAGACTATAAAACTTTTTGTTTTGCTTTTGTTTTTGGGTTTTTTGGGGGTCACACTCAGCAATGATCAGGGGTTACTCCTGGCTCTGCACTCAGGAAATTACTCCTGGTGGTGCTCCTGGTACCATATGGGATGCCAGGGATCCAACCAGAGTCGGTTGTGTGCAAGGCAAATACCCTACCTGCTGTACTATCGCTCTGGCCCCAACATTTTTTATTTAATAAAATCAGATGCAGTGATAGTACAGTGGATAGGGTGTGTGTCTTGCATACAGCCACCCCCTGGCATCTCATGTGGTCTCCAGAGCCCGCCTGGAGTGATCCCTGAGTGGAGAGCCAGGATAAAGCTGAGCATCGTCAGGTTTGGGGAGCCCTACTGCGAATAAACGCCCCAGGTGACACCTAAGTACAACTTATTTTCACTTAGATATCACATGCATTCCTCAAATCAGCAGGCTGAGCGCCACTCTCCCCACATAAGGCTGTTCAGAGTGAAGGATGCACCCCAGCCCCTTTCAGGCGCCCCTCCTCACCTACACCCACACATCTGACACATAACCACAGTCATCTGGATATAACCTACGCCGTGCCTCTTGTAATATACAGATTTTCACGCAGATATTTCCATACAGGCAAGGGAGTTTAGGTTCATTTTTTTTCCATAGGGTGGGGACCTAACTCAGGGTCTTATACACGCTGAGCACGTGCTTTTACCACCTGAGCTATACACCTTGTGCTTTTTGAAAAATAAGATATACTGATCTCAATCTTTATACTTTTTTAAAAAATCTGAATTTTTCAAAGTCATGTAACCTTATCTATACTTAAAAAAATCTTCCACTCAAACAGCAAACTAATATTCTTTTTCTTTTTTCGGCACCTCCAGCTGAGCTCCAGCGTCCCGCTGGCTCTGTGCTCAAGGTCACTCCTGGCAATGCTCTGGGGACCCAGGCAGTGCTGAGGATAAACCCAGACTGCACAAGCAAAGCGCCCGGCCCTAACTGTTTCTTATTAATGGCTGCACACTGTAAAACTCGGAACATTAAGTGAATAAACTACCACAACTACAACTCACTCACACACACACTCATCTTCACGTGTCTACAACCACTTGCAAATATTTTAGAACAATCCCCCAGACATGTATATTAAATACACACGCTGGTGATTCTACACTTAACTATTTCTTTCTTTTGTTTTAAGTCACATTAGAGACTTAAAAAGTCTCTACAGGGGCCGGAGCGATAGCCCAGTGGGTAGGGCATTTGCCTTGCATGCGGCCGGCCCATGCCGGCCTGGGTTCGATCCCCGGCATCCCATATGGTCCCCCGAGCACCACCAGGAGTAACCCTGAGTGCAGAGCCAGGAGAAACCCATGAGCATAGCTGGGTGTGACACAAAAAAGCAAAAAAAAAAAAGTCTCTTCAAAAGTCGAAATCAAATAAAATTTATTTAATGAATACTTTACTATGAGGTCACGTGATTTCTTTCATAAATTCCTACAGCTGTATCTAGTTAACACTATCATATTTTAATTTCACTGAAGGTTCAATTGAATCCAACTATGGTAATTACATATTCTTCAATATTTAATATCTATGAAGTTATTCTTTAACTTCACTATAACCCTTACACTGTTATTACTAATATTTTTTAATTATTACATATGAACATATTATTTTCTTTTTTGTGTCTTAACCATTATTAATAAATTTGCTCTTGGTACAGAACTTTCTTTTTAACTTATTACTAAGTTATCTTATTACTTATTATTACTTACTTATTAATAAGTTATTAGTATAACTTATTACTAAGTATCTAGATACTTCAGGCATCTAGATTTTCACACACATTATTGTCTATATCTGCAATTAGTAAAGAATGTGTGAAAATAAAAAAAATTATAAATTAAAAAATTCTCTCAACACACCCCTGAAGTTGTGAGGTTGGAAATTAATTTGATCACTTGATCACTTGAATCCTGTTATTTGATTTGCTTGAGCAGGCGCCAGTAACATTTCCATTGGACCCTATCACGTGCCAATGTAGCCCAATGGCATCTGGTTGATTCAGGAAGTCTGACCATCTTGTAGGTGGGCGGCCACGTGATCTTTTGACATCCCGTGGGATCCAGTCCGTAATGGCTCTAGTCCAGCAGTCGTCTCCAAATCGCATTACATGTCCAGCCCATCTGATTTTCGATGCCTTGGCAAATGAGACAGCGTCCCTGATTCTGGAATAGCGACGGAGGTCAGAACTCCGGATTCCTTCTCTCACTTGAGTGAGGCGTGATATTCCAAGCATAGCTCTTTCGATTCCTCTCTGGGAGACCGAATAGCGTTCTCATCCTGCTTTCGTAGGGGCCCAGGTCTCTGAGGCGTATGTTAATGCAGGGAGAACGGTGGAGTCAAAGAGATGTGCCCGGAGCCAGAGGTTCTTTTTCCTTTTTAGCTATTTCTTCGATGCCTTTGAAGGCATTCCATGCCGCTCTGTTCATTTAATCACTACTTAGGGCTCATAGGGAAACTAAATTCTTCGGTAGATCAGACTGTCATTTATCTACTCACTTTCCCTTACAATCCAGGTAGAATCTTCTGTTCAATCACTCTTTTCCTCATTTCCAGGACTCACAATTTTTATCCCTTTTGTACTATTTTAGAAATCAAGGAATATTTGAGAATATTTACTATTTTATTTAAACATTACTCAAAATATATACAATTAAAATTGTGAGTCAAATCATTGTAATTGTTGAGTTTAATTGCTAAATGAAGTTGATGAACACATTAGAAGTCAAAATATTTTATTATGCAGATTTTCCTTTAAGAATTCTAATATATTTTAACAAAAAATATTAATTATAGAAGAGTATAGTGCCAGCCACAACCACTATATCCACTATATATATATATATGCTTTTTGGGTCACACCCAGCTGTGCTCAGGGGTTTCTCCTGGATCTGCACTCAGGAATTACTCCTGGCGGTGCTCGGGCGACCATATGGGATGCCAGGGATCAAACCCGGACCGGCACAGGCTGGCCTCAAGCAAGGCAAACGCCCTAAGTGCTGGGCTATCACTCTGGCCCCAACCTGTATAGTTTTATAGATAATGAGACTTCATCTCACTTCTCACTCAATACCTAGAAAATTATAATCTAATGCCATTTTCATCAACTGCAATTATTAGATGAAAAATCATTTGCAGTGATTTGAGTATCGACTTTGGCATCACTGTATCACTGTCTTCCCGTTCATCATCGATTTGCTTGAGTGGGCACCAGTAACATCTCTATATGACCTGTCTCATGCAAGTAGAGCCCAAGGGCACCTGCTTGCTCCAGGACATAAACAGCCTCAAACCATTCCATCAGGTCATGGGAACGAGGTCTATAATTGTTACTGATATTTGGTATATCAAATACGACATGTTAGCTTGACAGGCTCTGCCGTGCAGGTAGCATACTCTTGTAGACATCTCTAAATCCAGCATTTATTGATGAACCGCGAGGCTGCACGAGCCGGACTGTGATAGGCTGGTCTGCTGGGTGCAGTTCTGATGAAGGGGAAGTCCGGATGTGGAAAATGGAGGCCCTCATGGAGTGGGGGTCATCTGGCTTGTTGTGAGGCTCTACTGGGGTGGCGGGCCAGGACTAGAACCCACCATCCTTCCCGGGCACCTCATGAGTGGTTGGGCACAGGGAGAGCCAGTAGCAGTTTTGCCCCATGTCTGTGAGTCTCCACAGACATCCACTTTATCCACTTTGCATAAAAGGGGTATTTTTAAAATAAATTTGTTAAATGATCTTATCATTGTGCATATTTCAAGAAATTATATTTTATATATTAAAGACCATATGTTTTAAAAATATATTTTAAGCATCAGAACTATTTTTTTGTTAAATTAGAATTATTCTGGGGCCAGAGAGATAATACAGTGGTTAGGGAACTTGCGTGTGCACATGACTCACCTGGGTTGGATCCGCAGCATCCTATTTAGTTCCCAGAACCCACCAGGAGTGATCCCTGAGTAAGCCTTGACCTCAGCTGAGTGTAGCCCAACATTACTATTGCTGGGTGTGGGCCAATCCTACTATATTATTATGCTATTTTCAAAGTCATATGAGATTCTTGATGATCTTTCATTTGTGTGCAGTTCTCCTATATTTAAATTTTGTCATGACACCCTGATACCTATAGGCAGTAGGCATTTGTTTATCTCCTATATGATGATCTAATGTGTGAGATGCATTGACCAGAGAAGAGAAAAAGTGTGTGTGTGTGTGTGTGTGTGTGTGTGTGTGTCTGTATTTAAAAGTTCTTGGCTTACTTTCTATTGACTCTAAAGGATTCTTGTATATTTATAATGGTAAAACAACAGGGCCACAACTGAGGTGAACTGAACCTACAGGAGAACCTTGAGGTGAGCCTGCGGAGGTCTGAAGCAGTAGCACCACTCCAGAGTCACAGTAAATACGACTTTGTCTTAGAGGGGAGCACCTCAAAATATGAACACAATTTCCACCTACATTCTTTGTGTTTGAATTTCATCTTATGCAAGTTCATGAAGATGGCATCATTCATGTACGTTACTAAACTTTTCCCACCTAACGATGTATAGGTGGAGAAGAGAGCAAGAGAGAAGGTCCAAGGGCAGGGAGCTTGCTTTGCAGGAAGCCCACTAGGCTTTGATCCCTGAAACCTCATATGCCCTGTGAATTCATCAGGAGTGATCCCTGGCAGAGTGCAAAATCAGGAGAAAGCCCTGAGCACCATGGGCTGTGGCCCCCAAAACCAAAGCAAAATTAAGTATATAATAAGTATAATGTAATATTTCCTTTAAACTAATTGTTCCAGCGGCAGAAAGACGTGCCTCTGATTCCTGCCCTGTGGCTCCCATCCGAGCACCCAGAACACTGCAGCCTCAGCACTGGACAATGTTCTACAAACCACACGCCCCACAGGCACGGTGAGAGTGGGGGAGGAGAAACCTGCAGCCTCTGTCCCAGCAGTGCCTGCTGGCACAGCCCACTCTGCCCAGGGCCAGGTGCTGAGACTAATTCCAGACTCAGGCACACTCACTTGTTCTGTACAGCCACTTAGTAAACCTAAAGAGAACTCGGAGGACCGTAACTTGCCTGACACTCACCCCACCTGTCAGAGACCAAGACTAAAACGAATGCAGCAGTTTGAAGACCTTGAAGATTAAATTCCACAGTTTGTGTAGGGCTGTCAAAATCCAGCTTTTCTTTCGTTGTTGTTTTGTGGTTTTATCTGTTTTGTAAAAATGCTTTGACGGAAGGGGGGTCCTTTTTGTATAGGATTGCCAGATCATGGATTTTACTTGCTGTTGTATGGTCTTATCCATGGCGGAATGTTTTGATAGGACTGAAAACTGTGCCTTCCTGGAATTATCTTTAAATCTGTATTTGTAAAGTTGTGAATAAATAGATGGACTCATTTTTTTAAAAGTTTAGTTGATTTCCCTCTCTAAAACAGTCCATTTAAATGCAGCCCCTAATATATGATAGCAGTGCTCAACTAATAGGTGCAATTGGGTAAAACCAGCTTTATTTTGTGAAGTGAAAATAAATATTTATGAAAAAGAATGTTTATGAATGCAAGTGCCTGAAAGACCTTTGTTTGGTATGTGTTTTTTCACAATTTTTTAGCACAGCTTTGACCATTATTTGTGCTTTAATAATATGTATATAATCTTTTAAAAAATTTTGGCTAGCAGCTCACTTGATGTTCACAGTTTGTCCAAAAAACCTTGCAAATACGTATTTAACTGTATTTCAGTTGCCAGATTTTACATGTGGTAGTTGGATTGTACAAAAAACACACTTAAACATGTTTCTAAAATGCATAGACTCAGTTATGTCTTTTTTGACTTTAGGTTGTCTTAATAATACATTTAATAATTTTTTACCCCTGGGCTTTGTTTTATATCATGGTCCAAAGTGTTTTAAATTCAATACATTTCCTCTTGATCTTACTGCGTTTTTAAAAACTATTCCTTTTGTATAATATATTTTCATTTATGAATAATTTTATGTGAATTTTCTACCTGTGCCTTTTTAACGTGGACTTTAACCACTGACAATGTATGTTTCATGTGAAACCTGCAAGATTTATTTAAGTGGATTCTAAAACTATAGCTCATAGGTCTCTTTGGGATTTGAGAAAGAATAGTTATTTGGCTCTATTTCATTTATAAAATTCCCAGTGTTTAGAACTATAGCAGTTCTTTCATTTTCTGGGTCTAGTCATTGTGCCTAAATAGGATATAAAAGGGACAAAAAATTAAAATAGCCTTTTTTTGTATGTGTGAATTCAGTTTGTAGTAAATGCTTTTGTATGACCATGTTCTACTTGATAATATATATATATATATATATATATAATAAACTAATTGTTCCCATATTAAGCATTAAGGAAAAGTTTTAAAGTCTACTCTCTCAGAACAATTTTCAGGATTTTTTTTTTTCTTACTGATGACTTAACAACTATTTTCCTTATTGATTGAGTAAGTTATTTGCAGGACGTTTCTACAGCAAGTCTGACTCCTTGCTTTGGAATCACATCACGGCTTAATGTTTCCAACCATAACAGCCCTGGTATATATTGTCTAAGTGTTGTTTTATTAATAGTACATAAATCTCAGCCATAGTGTGGGAAGTCATTAGTCATTTTAATGTTTTTCCATTGTGTGTTTCCAATGAGCAGTGACTTAAATTGAGGTTTAAAGTCATTCTCCATATCTTGCCAACTTTTCAGGACTATTTTTGAAAAATGTCAAATTTAGGAAATGACGAAAACATCTTACAAGAGTATATTAATTCTACATTAATGCATTTGAAGGAGGTATGATCATGTTAGCCCTAAAATTTCCTTAAACTCACCTCTGGAGGTCATGCAGCCCCAGAAATGTAAACGTGTGGTTTGTACAGAGAGGGACGCAAGCACGTTTACTCATTTCCCTACAATGAAGTCTATCAATTTCCAATACTAAAATGCCATAAAAGATTTTTAAATCAGAAAGACATAAAGAAATACAGACATGATCAAAGGAAACTTGAATTCTAAAATATGGCTTTTGAAAAGAAAAATTAGATACATTAGGAGGAATGATGAAGCTATCTTAAGTGTAATTATGTAATACCAACCATTCCATGACATAATTTATGAAAATATGAATAATTCCATATGATTTAAATATATCAATATATGCAATGATGCTTTTAATATTCATAGGGTATATCAAATATTTTACAGGCATTGCATTTAACTAGGTGTTTTGCACCAGGATAATTATGAGTGTCACGTTCATATGTCTTTGATGTGGGATGGTGCAGAATATTGTTTCAGTTTAAGAGACTATAGAGAACTTATGTGACAATGAGTCAGGTCCGTAGAATTCTGAATGATTCTATGCACAAGAGGGCAGAATCCTTTATCATTCAACATTGACTTGTTGAGAACCTACTGCTGGGAGGGAACAGTGTAGTGTCATCTGGAGCATTTAGAGGTGCAGCTTTATTGACACCCAGTGAATGTGTGGCAACGTATTTTTTCAGGTCTCCAATAGGAAGAAGAAATGAGTGTTGGCTTGGAGAAAAGTCAAAATCATTCATGTGTAAACCATTATTCCCACGTTAGTTACCTTCAGGGAAAGTATTATCTCTCTAAGTGAAATTCAACAACTATTCTGTTTGACTAGCATATAGTTCTGTGTGAACTATATGATATGTGACATATCAATAGTTATTGATTATTAAATCACATATTAAAACTAGGTGATAAATCAATAGTTATTTACTAGATAGCAAATAACTATTGATTTATCACATAGTTTTCCCTGTTATCCCTGTGGTTAGATACAAATGCAATTCTTAAATATGAATAAATGCAATTACACCAAGGAAAATATCTCTTGGTAAATATCATGAAGGTCAAGTTTCTGTACTTTGCAAATAAAAATCAATGGGAGTTAATGGGGCCCCAAATCATGTCCAGTAGCTATTTC